>OU015502.1:73232325-73524825 GCA_907164885.2 Dolomedes plantarius | reverse complement strand
GATTCAGCCATATTAATTATAAAAGGTTTTTTTTTAAATATGACACCATGGCGAAACCACTTGTGTTTGATTATGTTTCTTTGCTTTACCCACGGCTGATGAGCCAAGCAAAGACAGATGATTTTCTTGATATCTTTTTGACTTTTTACAGTCTAATTGCTTGACTTTTTGTCTTTTGGGTGTTCATTCACCTATATTTCTATCTTTGGGTGCTAATGCACCTGTGTTTTTGTTCTTTTTGTGTTAGCTGCTAGGCTGCGCCATGCATATGGCTATAGTATTTGCAAACTTTAGACAAATGATGTATTCGTGCTTTGTGGTTAATGCTTTAGCGCATGGCCACGAAAGCTATTTGTCGTTTTTCTTCACGTTGTGTGTGTATATATATATATATATATATATATATATATATATATATATATATATATATATATGCAGGCAGTTCGCACTTTATGGAAACGATTTTGATAGTTAAGTTTTACGTATAAATGCCACATTTTTTGCGCCGATTTGCTTCTGTCTGATAGCCATGGTTCTTGACAATAGCTCTAGCTGGAATTTTCAACGAAAGTAAATTTTGGCTCAGTAGTGTCATGTCAATTTTATCCCATTCCTCTTGGATCATTTTCCAAAGTCCGTTGAGTGATCTTGGATGCCGTTTTCCAAAGGCTTGTTTTAATAAACCGAAAGCGCAAAAGTCTATTGGAGAAGCGTCGGGTGATTTTACTGGTATCTCATTAAATAGTATACACTTTATTTCTGTCTTTGCTTCCTTCTTTACTAAATAAGCGGCAGTTGATTTAGACGTGTGACTTGAGGCTTTGTCCATATAAAGCTCAACTTTATCAATATCCTTTCCATATAAGGCTGGAATTTTTGTTTCTACAATTAGTTTTTATTTCAGCAATATGCTTTGGCAAGATTATTTGGACCTCAATTTTCTACAATTAGTTTTTATTTCAGCAATATGCTTTGGCAAGAGCAGATGAACTTTAGGTTTAAACATCTTTTTTAACTTCAAATCTTTATGAATGATTTTACTTACAGTGCCAGAAGACATTCCTAGTTTCGATGCAATGGATCTTTGAGTCGGCGTATTTTCTTTTAGGATCAGAGACTTCACTTTCTTGATATGTACCTGCGCTGGAACAGTCGTAGGATGAGATTTTGCAATCAAGTTTTCATTTTTACTTTCAGTTAGACTTTTTTTTCTTTCAAATTTAATATATTATAAATACCTTTTATTGAAATACCATAACCACGATTTTTACACCGCTTTATAATTTGTTGATACTAATATTTCTCCTCGGAAAGTGCAGTTACGTAACCTTTGAGCGATCTATCAATTTTAGGAGCCATTTTCAAACTAAATCTTTTATTTTACATCCCAATCAAAACAAAACAACAGCAGATGATTATTCTGAGGATGCAAATTTGATCTCAAAATGCAAACTACAAAAATAAATTGCAAATTTGTTTCCATAAAGTGCGAACGACCTTCTGTATATATATAAATAAATAAATAAATAAATAAATAAATAAATAAATAAATAAATAAATAAATATATATATTCATTCTTGGGCCCGTATTCTTGGGATACATGTTATACCACACCGTCAGAAAAAAGGTTAAATAAAAAGTCACGTGACCCTTTTTGAACATCTTTTGGTGGCAGCAAATGGTTTTAAAAATTAGCAAAATTGTCACAAAAAAAACCCAAAAAATTTATAAGTAAATTTTGTCAAACTATTTTTAAAATCAAAGAACTGTAGACTATGGTTATCTACAACATTAACTTTTCATATAAACAATCAAAAATGCCTATACTTGTTTTAGTCAAATCTCATGTGACTAAAACTTCATATTGAAATGTTAATGTATTTGTATTCCTTTTAGGTAAAAATTTACAATGATTAAAATTAAAAAAATGAGCATGCTTTCAATATGATAAGCTATATATTAAAACATTGAAAATAATAAACTTCATTTACTTATTTAAAATTAAAATAGCAAAAATTGAATAAGAAGGGAGAGCTTAGACTTCTAATAAAATTTGTTCAGTATTTGCTGAAATAATTGAGAATGCTACTCCCGTATCATATTCCGTGTTTAGTATTACTCGTATGAATTTATAACAACTCATTTTGTAAACCCATTCTCACGCAGATAGGTAGAAGCGAATAGAAGCAATGCAAGTATATCCTTGTGAGACTGTTTGACACTTTTTATAACAATGTCATATAATATAATTTTTAACATAAAAAATTAAATAAAAATATTTTTTTTTAAACCTATGGCTTTATTTGGAAAATTAATTCATATTTACAGGCAACACAAACAGCAAAGAACTAAGCATTGAACAGATGCATAAAGCACAACAGTGAACAAAGTCAGATAAATAGTGTTAAAAGTTCATAGAAAGTTCATCAAATCTCTAGCGTCCCAGTATAATTAAATAAAAATATAAAAATATTAAAAAAACGCAATTATAGGAAATTTAAAGCATATTATTAATTAATTCAATGATATAAATTTACTTCAAACTATCCCTGATCCCTTTCAATTCTTTTTTTTTACTCTGTGAATCGCGACTCACAGTTCGCACACCACTGATATAAATAATAAAATACTAGTGATGTATGAAGGCTTTGGTAGTTTAAGCCTCCCCATTAGAAGTTCGGTAGTTGAAGCAACTTTATTACGTTTATTGTTTCTTGAATGTAATTTCATAAAAATGCTTTTCATTGTCATTCAGTCTTGAAATTATACGTGAATCATTTCATATATTCATAAATATAATACTCCTACATTTGTTATTTTTTACGACATAAAAGGAAAAAATCTATAATGTTAGTAATCTAGAAGGAAGTACGAGACGTATGAAATTTAGCGTCTTAACTGAAGGAAATCCTGTGAAATTTGGTTATATATACATACATACATATACATATATATATATATATATATATATACACATTTATGTATGTATTTTTCAGCATATACCTAGATACAGAGATAGTCGAATCGTCAAACAATTGCCTCCGTAAAAGAGCCTGAGAATTAGAAATTTTGATGTATGAAAACGAGCTATAAATAAATAAATAAGTGAGTGAGTGGGTGGATGGATGGATGGATGGATGAATGAATGAATGAATGAATGAATGAATTAATTAATTATATATACATACATTTATATAGAGGCGAATCATCAAACAATTGGCTCCGTAAAAAAGCCTGAGAAATAGAAATTTTGATGTATGTAAACGAGTTTTTTATATATAGTAATGTATCTTATAACAAAAATAAATAAATAAATAAATATTATATATATATATATATATATATATTGTACATACAAACGTACATTCAACTTACATATATTTAGGATAAATATATGTATGTCGTAGTATGTACGTTTGTATGTGTGCATATGTATGTATGTGTATACATAGTACCTACACATTTTCCAACCAATACGCTCTCCTATAAGTAATCTAAGTATTTTCAAATCACATTATATTTGTAGTTTTCCCATTGAAAATCAAATATAAGAATTAAGAAGATAAATGTGTTTAATACATCATAAGAAGACGTGATACTTATATAGCACGTACATGCATTTACCGTTCTGTAAAAAAAACTTCTAAAGTCTCGCGATTCAATAAATTACGAGTAAAATTTGTTCTATTTTAAAAGTATCCACACTTTAATTATGTGAACACGTTTTTATAAAAGTGTGAACACTTATACAGTGAAGAACACACAAATCAAATTATGTATTAGTAATTTTCCTATTGAAAATCTAAAATAAAAATTAACTAGATAAATGTATTTAATATACCATGTGAGGACGTGACACTTACATAGCACGTATATGCGATTACAGTTGTGTAAAACACCTTCTAATGTTTCGTGACTCAATAAATTACGACTAAAATTTGTTTTTATTTTAAAAGTGTTCACACGTATCCAATGAAAAATGAAAGTGTTCAGGCCTTCGTAATCATTAAGGGGGAGGGCTTGTTTATCTTGAAAACATTCGATTGGTTGAACTTTTCCTAGAATGAAAAAAAATTTATTTTATATTTTATGACCATAACATTCAGATGAATAATCCGAAACAAAATATTTAAAAAAAATTAACTGTAAAAATGCTATTGTATTCTAGAGCGGTCTAATGACTTTACCCCCCCCCCCCCCCTGTACGTACAAGGAACTAAAACAAGGCATCCCCCTAAACCTTAAGATTTAGCACTATACGTATTTCACCCGAAATCCGGAGGAAATTTCTCGATCTTCAGTTCATATGTTTATAAACAGACTAGCTGAATACCCGTGTACGGAGTACATTACTGTCAATGTATACGTCAATGTATGCAATATATGCCAAAAAACAAAAAAATATAATTATAATAAATACAACGGTCAATGTATGCAATTAATGCCAAAAAACTAATAATATATTTATAAAAAAATCGTAACGGATATTTTTATAGACAAAATGATGTAGAAGAAAATATTTAAATTAACTCTAATAGAACATACTAAAGAATATAGAGCACTGTTAATATACTACAGTTTGAGGAACATTTCCTTTACTGTATTTTAATATTTTTTTGGATAATGTCCAATTGCCGGCTGCATTAGAAAGAAAAATATTTTTTTGTCAATTTATTTCGTTGTTATGCACGTGACAAAAAATTAGTTTAAAGTATCACAAAAAGAAAATAAACCACATGATCAGCATTTAATAAATTAAATTCTAAAATTTAATCTTTAAAATTTCACCAAAAATCAGAAAATGGAGGTAAAGATTCGAAAAAGATTTCATTTTAAAGCAATTTTTAGCATATTTCTCGTGATATAAATTTCATAACCCTCAGATTATTATTTTAAATGCAAACTTAAAAAGAGTTGCAAAAACAGCTTAAAAATTTAATTTAAAAAAACCTAAGAAGAATTTTTCAAAAATCTTTCTGAGTGCAATCTTTCTTAGTTATAAGAAGAATCACCATGCAAAGTTTTAGTCCTTTAGATCCAGCGGTTTTGTCTGTGCGTTATCTGTCAGTCAGTCAATCAGTCAGTCAGTTACGGAACTGTTTTATAGATATAGACAATATTCATAAAAGTTTTACCACTCATATCTATATAAATTCGCAATAGTTTGTGGATCTTTTCACAGTAATTTAGTATGAAGGGAAACTCATATTCGTATGTGTTGTTTTGTTCATCAGGAACAGATTATTAGGAAATTTTAAACCGTCCATCAACTGCTGAATCGTCCTCTCTTCAAAGCACTGATGATTCATTAATTTTTTTTTCAGAGATTACATCTTCCATTGTTTAGGAAAGTTTTAACTTGGTTCACCCACCTCGTTAATGAGATGTCAGTGACTTGTAGTGTCAATGACCTTACAAACTTATTTCATTTTTATCTTTAAGGTACTTCTTTAATTACCACTAATTAAGCCCCACCTAATTCAGGAAATGCAACACAAAACATAGCGGACACGTAAGGATCAAAGCCTTAAAAAGTAACTCTTCATCTCTACAAACGACATTTAATTGAATACTAATATAAATTAATTGCTCAAGCAATGCGTAATCAATTGCACGAGGAATACTTCACCCTAAATGAGTAGTATTTTAGTTGACGGAAGAGTGACGCTACAAGTAAAGGAAAAATAGTACTCTATAAGTACTACAGAAGCGTAAAGAAGCTTATTCTGGAATGATATCGAATAAACAATAGACGGTTATTCAACTTGTTCTTTTACAGGGAAGAGGAATGGAAGGCTGTGAGAACAACAACTATGAAAATACCAGTATGGAGACAGAAGCCTTGCTACAGGTAATTTTATGTTTTAACTTTTGGAAAAAATTTAGCTTCAAATTCAGGTATGGAATTGTTGCTGTAAAAATTATTATTCGCAATTTTTTAGAATTCAGTTATATTTTAAGAAGCTAAAAAAGTCGTACAAAACAGCTCGGTTAGGCTTTTGAGTAGCTTTATGTGAAAATAAAAATTAAAATATTGAGTGGGGAAGGTATGATACTCTCATTTGTAGCCTCTGAGATTGCTCTGGCGAAATTGGGGTGGCACCAGTTATTAAGTAAAAATAATTTGTAATAAGCTCCTTTTCCATATGATAACACAATTTAAATAAAATTACAGGGCCCGAGGTAGTCTGTCGGTACCTCGTCGGCTGTTGGTGCTGAGGGTGCTCGGATCGAATACCAACAAGCGCCGTTAAATACTTTCGTGTCTGTATGGGCCGGATATGGGCAAGTTAAATTCGTAGACTGGAAAGTCCTTATGTGAGGTCAGTGAATGGGGAATGTATGATACCCTCAGTTGTAGCTCCTGGGAGGGCTCTGTCAAAATTGTGGTGGCCCTAGGCAAGTCGGTATTCGACCCTTGTGGTGCTATTATAAACTGGAGCTGCAATACCTAGCCCGAAGCCTATATGGACCTAGTCTGGAACTACCGGCCAAGGGAATTCGGAACAACAGCAAAAAAATGACATTGCCCCTCTACAGCTCAACAAACAATCACAGCAGCTGCAAAATAATACACTAACTATTTTGGAGGGTTTCGTTAGCTTATCTCTTGAGAAACCCATCGATGGACTAGCTGAATACCCGTGCTTCGCTACGGAGTACATTCAAATTAAATACAACGGTCAATGCATGCAATTATTGCCATATAAATATATATATATATATATATATATATATAGATTCGGATATTTTTATAGTCAAAATAATGTAGAAGAAAATATTCAAATTAAATCTAATAGAACATACTAAAGAATATAGTACAGTTAATATAGTACAGTTTGTGAAACATTTCTTTTACTGTATTTTAATATTTTTTTTTTATATTGTCCAACTGTCTGCCGCATTAGCAAGAATTTTTTTTGTCTATTTCGTTGTTATGCACGCGACTCAAAATTAATTTGAAGTATCTAAAAAAAAAGAAACCACGTGATCAGCATTTAATAAAATAAATTCTAAAAATTTATCTTTAAAAATTCTCCAAAAATCAGAGAAGGGAGGTAAAGATTCGAAAACGATTTCATTTTAAAGGAATTTTTATGATCTTACTCGTGATATAAATTCTATAACCCTAAGATCATTATTTTAAAAAGCAAACTGAAAAAACGTTACAAAAACAGCTCAAAAATTTAATTAAAAAATTTAAGAAGAATTTTTCAAAAATCTTTCTTAGTGCACCCCTACACTATAAGAAGAATCCCCATGCAAAATTTCAGTCCTTTAGGTCCAGCAGTTTTTTCTGTGCGTTATCTGTCAGTAAGTCAGTTACGGAACTGTTATATATAGAAGATGTCATTTTTGAACACAGACCTTCTCAAAGCTGATTGAAAAAACCGGAAGTCTGCAAAATGAAACTGCATAACGTTGCAAGTTTCGACAACATTAATTTGAGTATCAGATAGTCACCTCTTTATCAGCAAAACAAGAATGTGGAGCTAATACCTCCGATTGTACAAAGTGCCTTACGTATATTATGTGATTATTTCACAACCCAAGTACGGATTTTGTTTCTTTAGTAAAGGATACAGTCTTTCATTACTGCATTAGCTACTTAACTGTGCATGTAAATATACGGAAAACTTTCCTGAAATTATCATCAGGGTTTTTGTTTGTTTTAAATTCCAGTCGCAAAAGAACGTTTTACTGTCATCTGTTGAATGTTAGGCTTCCTGTGACTTTTCCTGTATACTAGCACACGTCCTAATTTGTTCATTTAGCATTACTTTTCATGACTACGTCAAGATTTGCATCAGAAGAGGATAGAGGTCCGTTACGTGGGGAGCCCGTATTGTTTACTTATTGTAGCTGTATTTTTATCGTTGATCAGATGGTTATTTTCCTCTTTAACATCTTTATATGGTTTAAGAGAAAATGTAACTACCTTGCAATCTACTGTTATGGCGACTAGACTCTTCTTATTGCACTCGACATTGCGTTGTGTTCAGCGGGAAAGAAAACCTGCTCTTCAAAGGACTCCGGAGCTATAAAACACAACGGTGAAGTCGTTTTCAACAAAACGTTACTGGTCATACCAATACAACTCCCAGGCTTCCTTAGTCTGTGAACAGCTGGCAAACAACTCCCAAAATTCGCCTGTGGTCAGCCTTTATAAAGTAAGGGTTGCTAGAAAAAGTGTGTCTCCAGAGAAAACTCCAACAAAAATAAAGCATACCAAAATAGGAGGCCAACACCACATACCTCTATCCCTAGTAACTCAAACATAAGGACCGCAAGTGCTGGCCTCGCCAAGATAGAAGCAAGTCCCCCAAAGCCCCCACACAATAGTGGGGTCCGTCAAGAAAAATTAATGATAGCCAGGACCCTCTTCCCAGCAAAATGCTATTGCTGCCGGGATCAATCAAGCTATTTGCTGCAATAAAGGCTCGAGGAATAATTTAGTAATTATTTTTACTGCATAACAAATTATATTCAAATTTATTTACTTTTTCTGCTTTTTTTAAAGTTATACATTTTTTAAAAATTTATATATTTTTTTGATAAATAAATCTTTTTAATAAATATATATACATATTTTTTCAAAATTATCATTATTCTATAAGTAAATTCTCTTTCTCTCTCTAAAATAGAGATACGTTCATTACTTATGAAAATCTCTAATAATTTGAAAAGGCGCAGTTTTTAAAACTTTTCTCAGGCACCACGATGGATCGACTCGGCTCTGATGGTACAGTAAAAATATCATATTTTTCAATGCAAATGTGAACCAAGTTCGTAGTAAAAATTTTATGTTATTGAAGCAGGAAAGTCAATGTTTAATTAATTCAGATGTTGAACTTAGAGATCAGTTTTCTTAGAACTGACTCTCCTGGACTTGGTTCACTTTGTTTACCTCCGACTGAATTTTAACTTGGTTCACTAAACCCCTCATTTGTGAATACATAAAAATTAGTAGTAGGGAAACATACAAGACATTAAACATAAGGATTGAGAATATTCACGTTTCGTTTTTTCATTTTATATGGACTGCACCAATGCATTACAGATTGATTGGGAGAGCTACAGTCATTTTTTGCTACACGAGGGTAAATTAGACCAGAACCCACTGCTTAAGGCTGCTGTGTACGAACCCTAATGGATTCACTTATATCAATATTAAAGTATAGAGAAAATTTGTCCCATGATTGCCGACTTGGATTTAAAGTTTTTTTAAAAAATTGTACTCCGTAATAGAGAAAAAAATTTACGATTTGGGGGCATTTTTTGCTTTTATAAAAATTTTCAAATAATACTTTAAAATTTAAATTACTCGGGGAAAAATCTGGTCTAATGTGTTTTAAACGCTTATAAATTCCTTTGGTGGACGAAATTTATAAAAAGAATCTTATTGCAAGGGGCAGAAAAGTGCAGGGTATCCGAAAACACCCTTTTTAGTTTATTTTCAGCATGTATGTAGCTGTAAATAGAAGAAAAATTTTCTCCATAGGTTAACATTGAGGTGAGCGAATTCGATAGGGTTAGTACACAGGAGCCCTAAAGTCGATTGTGAACGGTTACAAACATTCATGCTAGTAGGGAGATTAAAACTCACAGTCTCTGTTACTGAAATCCAGCGACTTAGCCATTCGTCCAGCGTCCAGCTGACTTCATGACAGACTAATGCGCACCGTTTAGGAAACCACAATCTTCTTCCTCTAAATCCATATTAGTTATTTCTGTTGGATATCACACTTAAATGGAATGTGACCTTATTATAGTAATAGAGTGGAATGTGATCTTATATACAGGGTGTCTGGGCTAAAAGTGTCCAAAAGTTATGGCTTATTTTTACGTAACTACGCATTAGAATTTTAAAAGAAAATTTAAAAAATATTTAAATAGGAAGAACTTCTCACCAAGTTTTAATATCTATTGATTTCAATGTGTGCATCTTTTGTAGCACGACTAACGTCTAAACGGTAATCCAGTTCTCTCCAAGTGACGAATTACTCTCCAAGTTATTAGACTCCAAGTTATTAGACGAATTACTTGAATGATACGCTTCTTCAACTCATCCACAGTTTCAATTTTTGTTTATACACTAATAACTCCTGATATGCTACGAAACCCTTGGAGAGAACTGGATTATCGTTTAGACGCTTGTCGTGCTACAAAAGGGGAAGACATCGAAATCTATTGACATCAAAACTTGGTGAGATGTTCTTTCTATTTAAAATTTTTTTTTTAAAATTCTAATGGGTAGTTCCATAAAAATAAGCCATAACTTTTCAATACTTTTAGCCCGCATACCCTGTATAATATCGGTATTCGAATATGGATGAAGAGAATTATTTTAAAGTATTCTATACTTACAAAGCTTAGACGAAAATATATTTATGTATGCGAAAAAAAACTTAAAAAAATTTTAATTTTTAGCATAAATAATATAACAATAAGTCTGACTTGTGGATATATTGCTTAGCACGACATATATATAAAGTAGTTTTTAAACCTTGTCTTATATCTAGAGGTAAACCTATATCAGCCATTATTTTGTCCAACAATACTGTTATTCAGGTTCTTAATGATGAACTTTATACAGAACTACAGTATATACACATAATCTGTCTAAATATAAGACGTCTAACTGCATAAGGGCGTTTTGTGCTGGGTAAGTGCATTTTCTTTTTCGATACTACATTTTCTTTTGTTACGGTGACCAATCAATAAATGTGCAATGGTTTTTTAACGTTGGTATTACTTAAACACAACATGATACAAGTGAATTACAACACAGTAAGAGAATATTGAATATCACATAAAATGCGTTTTGCAAAATAATTTCCTCTAGTGACAACTTCCTCATATTTTTTCATACAATATAATTATGACAGATCTCTATTTTGAAGCATAGAGATTTTGTTTCCCGTAATGACGCGATTATAACAATTATTCGCTAATTTAAGATTAAGCCTGAAAAAAACTCAACTTTTAAAGTTTTAGCAAAATTTTTTGCACAAGCCGTTTTTCTTATCAACGGGGTATCTTATCTAATATTTTTGGAAATGTTTCGCTTTTCAAAGAACAAGCCTGAAAAAATCAACTTTTAAAGTGGAAGCTTAATTTCTCGCGAGAGTCATTAATCTAATATACTGAGTATCTTAATTGATATTTTTGCTGTTGTCTTATGCCCCCTGGACGGAGTTTTTCCAGACCAGGTCCATATAGACTTGCGGCTCCGGTTTCTAATGGCACCACAAGGGTCGGAGACCGATTTAGCCAGGTGCCACGTCAGTTTTGACCAAGCACTCCCAGGGGAGACATCTGGGGAGAACGCACACTCTCCTACCCTCTCTGACCCCATAAAGGGACTTTCCGGTACACGGATAACATACCCATATTCGGCGTAGACACGGAGGCATTTAATGGCGCTTGTCGGGATTCGATCCGAACATCTTCAGCACAGAACGCCGACGCGCTACCACTACGCTACCTGAATCCTATTTATATTTGAAAGGTTTTAAGAACAAGCTTGAAAAAAATTCAAACTTTTAAAGTTATATAGTCGAACAAAAAATTTCAGAGTCTCTTCTAACGAAATTACCGCGGATTATTAACGTAGGATTACTTATTGGTGCTTACCTCTTTTGTATGTGTATATTTATGTATGTGTTATGTATATATGTATCTATATATATGTCTGTATGTATATATACGTATACATATATGTTTGTCAAAATTTTAACGCGTTTTGGTGCTTTTCTGTTTAACTGTTTACTGCTTGTCTAAGCGATACAGACTAGGTTTGGCACGCTGCTAAAATTTTAACTCGCGAGGACAGATGGACGGATGGTTTTAGCGTCTGAAATTTTGCTTTCCAAAGAACCGTTATGGAGGAACGTAATCCTACGCTAAAAATTTTCTTATCTCTTGCTACTTTATTTAATTTTTTTTCTCGCGTTATAGAATTAGCCCGCCCCACTATACCCTATCTTAAGATCGTGAGACTCTGGGACATATTCTGATTTTCCGTACCGGAAAAACTGTTTTTATAATTTTCTGATTGGTCTCAGTGATTCTAAAGCTATTTTGACCATTTTATTAGATCCTTTTTATATGTTTGTTGCTTTTAATATTTACAGATGACGCTTTTCATGTATTTTATGAGTGAAATCGGCGATTTTGACTCATAAAATAAGCTTTATTATAATAGCCCCCTCTCCCTCCACCGAAACTAAACCATTCAAGTCTTAGCAAAGCTTTACACTTCAGTGTTCGTTTTATCCATTCATCTTAAACTGAGATTATTCGATCCACACTACAAACTCCAAAACATCCCTTTTACCTCGAATCTGACCTTCGAAACGCGTCTCCGGAAAGGCGTAGAATAAGTTCTAAGGACAGGATAGAATTTAAATTAACATATTTTTCTTGTTTAAAGGTTATGTCACATTAATTTTACCACGGCCCATAAGGAAACGTTCGTATGAGTGACACTGTATCAGAACAATAAGGAAATTTTCTTTTTTAAGGATGGGGCAGCATCTTAAGTAGTACTAAGAGTTTTTTCACCTGATAATAAGGCATTTATTGATACCCTATCTTACAAATATGTTTTTTTTTATTTAAAAGAAGAAAGGTTGACATATTTCCCTGCCTCCGAGTGAACAGAGTAAAATTTCTATCCCGGTGACGTCACTGAGCTTGAAAAAATGGAACTGAGGTGCGAAATTAGCACAATATCGTCATGAAACACAAAGCCATTTAACTGCTTCAAAAAGAAAGCAATCTTGAAATAATTGATAAAAAGTCAAGTTTAAAGTTTAACCTAAAACTATTAACTCTGGTTTTAGGATTGACGTATTAAACCAAAATTGTAAGGAGAAGGAAAAGTTATTTGATTACAAAATTGGAAACTTTATGTCAAGAGTTCTGTTAAAGTTTAAAGCAGCGGTTCTTAAAATTTTGAATAGTCAACACACCCTTGAATCTGAATATAAGCTCTCGAATCCCCTTGAAAAATGTGTTTCTATTTGTTATTTAGGAAAAGAGATTTATTGCATGATAATTTATTTATTGCATAAAAAATTAATACATTTACAATACATACTATATTATTACATATAAAACAATATCTACAATTTAATGGCTACGTTGTTGTTCTTTGTTCATAATTATCCTTTTAAAACGAGGCACTTTTATTTTGAAAGAGCCAAACGTAAGTCCTAAGATGCATTTAAGCGATTTCTGGTTTTTGCTTTGATGTGCAAAAGTGATGAAAAACACATTTCACAGAGGTAAGTGGTGGCAAATGGTAAAAGTGTCACTAATGCTGCTTTTACGAATTCTGGATAAAGTTCTAACTGCGTACACCCGAACTGTTTTAAGTCCAGTTTTTCAAATTCCAGTTCAATACGTGCATAAGCTCGTATTGCGATAAGATCGTCTTTCAATAAAACGTTGTCGTCCATTGAATTTAGGTTAAACAAAAATGGATTGAGTATCCATCTATTAAGTTTGCTTATATTTCCCATGGAAAGTATCTATAAAATGATTCACTCAATTGGAAATTTTCATTAAAAATTTAGAACCTTCTCTCTCACCCCCAGGGTTGCCCGTACCTCCCGTTAAGAACCACTGGTTTAAAGGGTCTACAGTACAATACAATAATAAATAACAATTCAATCTGTGAATTACATAAATATAATAATAATGATGATAATTCAAGCCCAGTTGTCCATCACTCTGAACGAGTCACCCCATATATATATATATATATATATATATATATATATATATATATATATATATATATATATATATATATATAATATATATATATATATATATATAATATATATATATATATACATATATATATATATATATATATATATATATATATATATATATATATATATATATATATATATATATATATATATATATATATATATATATATATATATATATATATATATGGCATAGTGTAAATAATAGGCTAAAAAATAATGCAAAATCAATGACGGCTATTCTATAATGCCTCATCGGATACAACTGCTGCAATAGCGATTTACCACTTAACCAAACAACTGCCACAGCGATTGAGACTAAATATTATGTACGTATCGAATTCTCTGGTGAGATTCCGATTCAAAGTGACCAGTTATGTTCCAAAAACTTGGAGCCGACTTTTTTTCTTACGTGCGACAGTTCAATCCGCTGACTGCATGGAGGCAACGCGCTCGAAATTGTGACGAAAATATGAGCTCAGAAATTAGCAGGAAATGAGAGTAACAGAAAAATGGTCAGGAGGAAATAAAAACGCTAGGTAACGTCAAAGCTTTGCAATATGAAATCTAATAATGTTTAATTTTTGAGAATATTAAATCTCTATTTCACGCTCAAACACTACTGGCCAAACGTATAGCAAGTTTGAGAAATCTAACATTTCTTCATCCCCCCAAAATAATATTTTTTTCAATGCAACTGATATTTTTTAATGTCAATATGTTAAATTAGTTTAAAGACAAGATATGATTAGGTTGCTGAACAAAAATAATTATTTAATTTTTTAAAAAATTGCAAACAAAAAATGTACAGGTTATTAGAAATCGGCACCCATTTTGGTTCCCCGGAATAAAGTGAAATAAATAAACAATTTCAAGTTCTTCTGAGCAGAAAAGATAATAAATGAGTGCAATTGAACCGAAAAGCATTTAATAGTATTTTGCTGGGCCGCCTCTGGCTTTGATCACTGCAGCCACTCTTTTAGGCATGGAATCCACAAGGTTTTGCAACTTTAGGTTTTGCATAAGTCCAGACTGCCTGGTTCGTACAGCAAAACACCCAGAAAGCCAAATGGTGTGGGGCTGCATGTCATATCAGTCAAATAGACGACTCAATTTTGTACAGGAAACTATGAAGAGTGACCATTATATTAGTGTTCTGAAGGATCGATTGCTTCCTATTGTTCATGGCAGAAATATTGTTCCCAAGGCAGAAATGGGTGTTTCGGGAAGACCTAGCACCCTGTAATAAATCGAAAAAGGTAAGAAAAACTTTGAAATTAAATTAAATTTCATTAGAGTTAAATTCTGAACTCTAAATCGAAACATTCCTTATTTTAGGTTAAGGCTGAATTTGCAAAATATGGTATGAATGTTCTTCCATGGCCAGGAAACTCACCAGATTTAAATTCTGTTGAGAATTAAAGGAGTATAATTGGAAGGAAAGTATCTCAAAATCATCCCAGAACAAAACGAGAGATTCAGACAATATTTAAAATTTGGCACCATGAAATACCGAAAGAAGTTTTGCAAAACCTTGTGTATTCCATGCCTAAAAGAGAGGCTATTGTGATCAAAGCCAGAGGCGACCTAACAACACATTAAAGGCTTTTCGGTTCAATTGCACTCATTTATTATCTTTTCTGCTCAAAAGAACTTGAAATTGTTTATTTATTTCATTTTATTCCGGGGAACCAAAATGGGTGCCGATTTCTTATAACCTGTACATTTTTTGTGTGCTATTTTTTTTATAAAATTAAATAATCATTTTTGTTCAATTACTTAATCATATCTTGTCTTTAAACTAATTTAACATATTGACATTAAAAAATATCAGTTGCATTGAAAAAATATTATTTTGGGGGGCTTATTCTTGAAAAAATGTTAGATTTCTCAAACTTGCAATACTTTTGGCTAGTAATGTGTATACAGTTTCATTATTTTTTTAGGTGAGAAGAAATTTGTCTGATGTCTTAAAACCTGATGTTACTGATGGTGTGCTTCTAAAGTGGCTTAGAGGTATAAAAATTTTTCCACTTTATGGGGACAAGGAATCTTCAACGTAGTATTTTTTATTTTTCAATTTTTAATTCTTTATACAAAAGGGAAAAATTAACATTCTTTCTACTACACTGAAGAGACTTGGATTCACAAATAAGTATTTTGTGGCAGAATAAGGCCCATTTTTCAAAAATTTCTTTTTAAATTCTGGCATCTTTCAAAATGCTTCATACGCATTTCACATCATTTAAAAAAACCTTAATTTTTTTAATATAAATTTACCATAGAAACATAGTTGTGCATTGAAATTTTTTTTTGGTCATAAATAATTTTTTGTTTTTTATACTGCCTGTTATTTTATTAGCTTTTTGTATCTTTTTACTTCATTTCATGGTCTATAAATTTGAAAAATATTTGTAGTTTTAAATAATAATGCACAGTTTTATGACAAACACTTCAATTAACAATTCTAAGAAATTTTGTAGAAATCAAAAGTAAATTAATGCGCATGGAGTATTTTGAAAAATGTTGGCATATTTGAAAAAAAAATTGAAAAAAAGGCCTTTTTCTGCTTAAAAATACTGATTTGTGAATTCTAAGGGCATTCAATGTATTACAAAATAATATTAATTATTATAATTTTATATGTAAAGATAAAAATAGAAAATTTTAAGAAACAAGGTAGAAGTTCCTTTGTTTCTTTAAGATAATTTTTGTTAACGTTTTAACTGATGTCACTAATAAACAATCTCTTTTATAACTACCTATTTTTAATGGATAATTTTTTTATAGTATAGTGATTAGTAATATTTCTCATTCAACATGATATATAATGTTAATATAAATACTTTAATTTTTTTTCTTTTAGCAAATAACTTCAACCTTAGGAAAAGTGAAAAACTCTACAGAGAAGTAAGTAAATAATGTTGCTTTTAATTTTGTTTAATATATTCCATTCTACAGAGCATAAAAACTACTTTACTATTTGACATAGTGTAAGATGTTATTTTTTTCGAAAAATATATTCCAATGTTTTTATAAAGATTAAAGATAAAATAAAAGCGCGTCTTTCCCTATTTAGTGTAAGTGTATTATGGGTGCAAGATTTTGTCTTATCACAACTTACCCATTAAAGCTGCTGTGCACTAACCTTATTCGATTCGCTCACCATAATGTTAATTGTCGTAGAGTACAACGACATTGTGTCCGCGGAGTTAGAAATTGGAAGAAGGAAGTGCAAAGAATAAACTAATTGGAGGAAACGATAGTAAAATGGGGGGACAGCTAAGAAGCGCCAATTCTAAAGAGGGCTATAAAGATAACAGAAGGAGATAAAGAAGGGAGAGGCATTTACAGAAAGATGTACATGAAATAAATATGCAAGAGGGCGGTTTGAGTAGAGAGCAAGAAGAAAAGGTAAAAAAGAGGAGCAAAGTTATGGCCGTAATAAAAAGGGAGCCCACACGCAAAAGTCTTTAGCCCCGGACCAGGTTGTAAAAGGGTTCAGATCCGTGGAACAATGAGAGTGGGGTCACGACGAGAGATACTCCCACGAAGCCAATGGACGGAGTAAATATTAAGGATATACCGCAAGCCAATCAAATGGTAAAAGTGAGAGACAATATAGCCAATAGGAAAGCATTGGAGGAGGTGCCCGAGAGTTAGAATGAGAAAGATATGGAGATGAAATAACAGAATGAAGAGAGATAGCAACAAGTTTTATTTTAGCTGATAGACGAAGAGGTTGCTCAGAAAAGCACGTCTAATACTTATAGATGTAGAGTCATATATGAGGAGGAGTGTGTTGATAGATGAGAGGCAGCAGTATGGCTTAATAGTATCGTACTGCCATTGAAGTCAAAAACCGGCAATTGTTGAAGAAACCATGATGGAACGGAGTTCATGAAGTGATGATGACGCCAGATGCAAGAGAGGTTCCCGATCCTGTATGACCTGCCAGCCGAATAGTAGTTGTTCGACACCGAACTAGTGAGTGCATCTATGCACAATTCCAGCGTATGTTTCTGTGAACAATCCTTGTGCCTCATGATTATGCCATTCCCAGACGAAGGACCAAAGCCTCTGCAATCTCGCATCAGCAACGAAGATACCGTACTTCCCCTTTCTTCACATTTGTATACATAATCACTACTTCACTCAATTAAGAATAGGTGATAATAAGAATTAAACTAGTAGGGCGCGATTGAATTAAAATATATAAATGAGTGGAATTATTATCATGTGAGTAAATTGAGCCAGGTTAATATGAGTGATATTTATATAAGATGATGCTATAATAATTGAATGAGTTAAATATGTGTTGAGTGTCGTAGATAATTAACATAGTAGAATAATGAATTTGTAAGTGATAGGTATAGATGAATTATGAGATATATAGTAGGAGTGTATTGTATAATATTATATGTGTTTAATCAATAAATTAATATTCCATTTCAAACTGGAGTTGTTTTCAATCGTTAAAGGACACAACGCAATTCTAATTTAATTCTTACAATGTACTAACGCTATACGAAAAGGGGACGTTCTTGATTAAACGGAATATATTGATATCTTTTATATTGACATTGATAATCAATTAATTAATATGAACCATCCTAATTTGAATTCAATTTCCCCACCACATTAATCTATGGAACAAATTTGTCTTTTATTTACAGCTACATAAATGCTGATAATCCAATAAAAATGGTATTTTCAGATAGCCTGAACTTTTCTGCATCTTGCAACAGGATTCATTTTATAAATTTCGTCCACCAAAGGAATTTATAAACGTTTAAAACACTACACCAGATTTTTACCCGGAATAATTTTAATTTTAAAATATTATTTACATTTTTTTTAATAAACAAAAATGCTCCAAAATATAAAATTTCTTTCTCTATAATGGAGTAAAATTAAAAAAAATTAAACAGATTTTTTTATAGGTTAACATTAAGGTGATCCATTTGGTTTAGCACACTGCAGCCTTAAATTAGTTTTTCTTAACGCAATTTATAATTTAAATATATTTGTAACGATGAGCAACCGCATTTTGCTCGATCTAGAAATTTTGCCCCTTCAGCACATTGAGCTATCAAGCTTTATTTTTTCCCATTACGGTTAAAGCCTACACAACTAACCTCAATTTCATTCTAATTTGAAATCTTTGGTAACATCACTTTCATCAGCGTAATTGGTGTTTAAGAAAGGTGCATTTCACTGTGATTGACGTCAGAAGATATATGTTACTTTAAGATAGACTACGTTTATGTATACATAAAGTGTACTTATATCTTTCCATCGCAATGTAAGTTTGATGATTTCAGGTCTGTAGCACTTTGTCACATACATTAATTTAGATTTTTTAATATAATGTATAATTTAAAAATATTTGTAATGATGCAACGATGTACATTTATTCCATTAGGGATATTGTTATCTCAACACATAGAACTCTCGAATTTTATTTCACCCCAGTACCGTTAACTTTTAATGTGCATCAAAGCTGCAAAGTTTTTCACTTTCAGTCTAATAAGTATTCCTAAGTAACATTGTTTCCTCAATGTTATGGGTGTTTTAAAAGGGTGTATTAAAATTCAATGACTACAGAAGATAAGTAATGATAAAAGGACATTGTAAATATAGCGTAATACTAAATTTCAACACAGGCCAGTTAACCATTTCAGGGTTAACTCCTGTTTAAAGATAAATGTGCGTTTTGGGCTGGACATATGTTACGACAAGGCGTTTGATGGTCGGAATAAGTTTAAAGATTTGATGGAAAATCTATTGATTGTACTTAAAACTCTTAATATAAAAAAATGTAACTTAGTCTTGAAACAAATGGGAATTAGAGGCAAATAAAAACATTATGACCAGCTCTCATAAAGCATTTTACGAGTAAGTAGTATGAAAATACATTCTTATTATGCCTTTTGCTTTACCTCTAGGTATACAAGCATTTTTGGTATCGAACACATATGTACGTTAATAACCCCATTTGAATTGTAAGAGAACACATAATGGGCAGGGCTCGAGGTAATCTAGTCGTAGCGCGTCGGCTTTCGGTGATGAGGGTGCTCGTATCGAATCATGACAAATTCTATTAAATACCTCCGTGTCTAGGTCGGATATGGGCACGTTAAATCCGTAGACCGGAAAATCCCTCTATGATGTCAGAGAGGGTGGGTGGGGGTACAATCCTCCCAGATGCCGCTCTCGTGGTAGCTCGGTCGAAATTGCGGTGGCACCCGGATAATCGGACTTCGACCCTTTTGGTCCATTATAAACCGGAGCCGCACCCCTTAGCCCGCTAGCCTGTATGGACATGGTGTGGAATAAATTTCGACCAGGGAGCATTAGAAACAACAACATAATGGGTTACTAGCCCACGGTGAACGAGTTTTTGGAACGCACATATGGGTTCAAGTTTGATATGACTGCCTCCGGAAACTCCGCAGATATTCTATGTACTAACGATATCTGTTGTTGTTGTGTTGTTGCTAATGCCCCCTGGTTGGAGGTCCCATTCACCAGGTCCTAATAGGATATTGTGCTGAAAGGGACGGCTTCTGTTTTTGAATTAGCACCATAAGGGTCGGAGTCCGACTTGGCTAAATGACCGGTACAGTAATTTTGAATCGAGTCAAGTGATGAGACCGGAACACTTGACCCCGCACATCCAGAGGTAAATTTGAGAACTTGGAGGACATTGCAGCCACGACCTATTTTACGTGCCCCGGCCACCATTAGTGAACACGACGGTGGATTTTCAGCGACGAGCATCGACCCAGGGACGTTCAGATCACTAGCCCGCTGCTCTTGCCAACTGGGCCACTGCGCCCATATAAACAATATCTTACCAAACGTAGCTCAGCATAGCTGACGAGACGTTGGCAATCGAAGTTATATTTCAGGTATGAAACTCCCTGAAGTTGGTTGGAAAAAAAAACTTTATGGTTTTAAATTTAGGCTGATTTTATTTCAGCGTAAATTTAAATCAAGATCGCACCATTACAAATTTCACTGCTGGCATCTAACGCGAGAAATACTTTATTTACAACAAAATTACTTTAAAAAAAAAGGCACTTACTCGGTTGTGCGCTGGCGTTCTAAGTCACAGAACAAGAAAGGAGTTTAGTTGGTTGAGAACGCTATGATAAACTTTTTCTATAGAAGGGATAATTTGAGCGTGACCTACAGCAACAAGAAACGATATTCTAAAAACGACAAAGTGACCAAATATGTCGTCAAAATTATTTTTCAATGTTTTAAATTCTTTCCTCTCAAAATAATGAGGAATAATTCATTTCAATTCTAAAATTAATTTTAAGGCGAATAGTTTCAAATATATAATTAAATGATCTGCAAAATATACTTCCATTTCGTAGTACGAAGCAATTTTGAATGCCGCATATTGCATGAATATTGACGTTCTCTTTCTCCTAACTCGCATGGCGGACTTTAAATCAATAACCATTGAGTGGATCCCGTCACATGTGGGTTTCTTCGCCAACGATCAGGCTGACTTACTAGCAAATGAGGGCTGTTTAGAGGATTCGCCCCTGTTTGAAGTCCTAACTGCATCGGAGGCTCGTCCGTTTTTAAGCCCAGGTAATACAGAGTTTGGAGAGAGCCTTCTGCTCATCACTGGTATCCGGCCATGCACGCTAGCCTGGCCTTGCTCTTTAGAGGCCCGAGACTGATACAACCGACATTGGATCCTTTTCTGAGTGGCCATAGAAAAAGTATGTGCTTCGAGAGCTCTATAAAGGTCTTTCTTCCTTGTTCCTGTTCTGCTTCTCCTGCGAATCCTTCCCCCATTGTGGACTGTTTAAGTATCCTCGTCAGCATGCTTACAGAAGATCAGGATACTGCTGTCTTCCTTTTGCTCAGACGACGGAGACTCGTGGACCCGGTCTAGCATTTTCTAGCCCAGGTTGCTTAGCAACAACAACACCATATAGCAGTCCATCTTATTGCTAACACGCAAAACAAACGCTTCTACTTCTCTGTTACTTAAAAATAATGTAACAATTTTAACCCTTCAGCAGGCGCGCCAATTTTTTGAACACCAGCAGGCGAATGTGGCACAAAGTGCAACGTCGCTTTCAACCTTGATAATTCCTTTTGTAATAAACTTTTTTTTCAAATTGAAAATAATAATTCTGCTTTTTATGACACGATATAAAATGTTGATAATATTGAGATATATTTAAGGGCCAAAGAATACAGTAAAATCGCCTTATTTCAAAACTGTCCAGTTTATTGGATCTAAGGACAACTTGCGAATTCATTCCTATTATGTCCGAAAACCTACAAAACAATGATGGAGTCCATCTTCGTGATATGTGGGATACCGTGCATTAGCTGCGCACTTGATCAACTCCATCAACTCCTGCTTTTGTCGTATTGTAATCCAGTATAATCGCTGGTTTACCACGGTTAAATAATGGCTAACAATGAAGGGAAAGGAATTGCAGGGTCAGAAAATCATACTTGCATTAGTAAGGGTGTAGCTATAAATAGAAACTGCTTAGAACATTCAACCCTTACATGTAAAAATAAACCATTCAAAATTACGAAAATGTTGCACTCTATACCCGGGCGCGACCGCTGAAGGGCTATTAAGACATATGCTAGTTCATGTTTTAACTAGGAGTTTAGTTTTTTTCAATGGGGCATGTGAGTTCTTTACAGAGTTTTGAGATGTAACAGGATCATCGAATGCATTTTTGTTCCACTGTGTGGGATAAGACGCGTAAATGTACATTTTTTTGTGTTTCATGGGAAATTAAGAGTATTAAATATTCAATTTTTTTTGTGCTGTATGGGATAGTAAAAGGTGTGAGTATACAATTTAGTTGTACTGCATGGGGTCACGGAATACGTAAATATGTTATTTTTTGGTTTGTATGGCCCAATAAAGTGTTTATTTATACAAATTTGTTGAGCTGTATAGGATGTTAAAATATGTATGTCATTTAATGCATTTAAATATTGTGCATGTGTGAAATCCCGAAGTCAATGATCATTTACTTCTCTTAGTTACATAATGTGTAATATATATAAATCATGCTTAATAATCTATTGTCTTTAATTTCAGCACGAACTGGTGAAACAGTTTTACAGCATCGACAAAAATATTGAACTATATCAACTGCCAAAAGTAAGTTTTGCATTCTACTGTTTATACTATCAGAATCAGGACATAATAGAATAAAGCAAATCTTGGACAATTTAATTATATTAAAGATATTGACCTATATTACCCGTTGTAAATGGAATAGAAAAGTATAATCTAAATAAGGGGTATTATAGTCAGAATATAGGGTCGTATAATCAAAATAATATAGTAAAAGAGTTGTACTCAAGATATGGGGAATTATAGTCACAAATATAGGATCAGAATAATATAGTCAAAATGAATTAAGAGTCAAAATTATGCACTTAAAATGATAGGAAATGTAGTCAAAATAAAGAGAAATATAATTAACATAGCGTGCCAAAAATGGGAAAAACAATAAAAATAATCCAGTAAAAATGCTATAGTCATATTTGGGTCAAAATAATATGAAACATGGTCAAAATGCAGTGAAATATCATCATATTAATAGAGTGCCAGCTATATCGTCAAAATATGGGAAATGGTCGGTAGAATTTAATCAAATTCAGAGGAAATGCGTTTGAAATGCATATATGATCAAAGTACTGTAATTAAAATATGAGGAAATTAATAAAATTATTGAGGTCCTTACCCGCATCTTTAATTTGGAAGCAGCCATAGCAACCTATAGACAGGAATATCTGTCTAAAGGATTATTTATGATTCAATACTTCCACCCAACTCGCAAAATGGTTAACGTCTCGATCTTCCGCAAAGAAGGCTCGAGTTTGTATCCCGGATTAGGCATGGACGTTCCTGTACTGTCCCCTCATTGGAAGAAGATTTGGTTCACCTATGCGGTGCTCCCATCATAAAGTAACAAACTCGCGGTGTTGGTGCAACGCAGCAGGTACTTTGTCAGTGTTCCCAAGACAAAGTACCTGCTTCGTTCGAAAAAAAAAAAAAATTCAGGGTTCCCCAGGAAGTTTTACTAAGAGTTTGTGTGTACGACAACACTAATTAACTATGAACTAGTTTCGCCTCACTTTTAACTAGTGGTTCTTAACCGGGGGTGCGGGGCATCCCTGGGGTTGCGAGAGAGCATTTCTAGGGGTGCGAGAGAAGGTTCTAAATTTTTAATGAAAGTTACCAATTGAGTGATGGATACTTTTCCACGGAAAATATAAGCAGAATTAATAGATGGATACTCAATCCATTTTTGTTTGACCTCAATGCAATGGACGACAACGTTTTATTAAAAGACGATCTTATCGCAATACGAGCTAATGCACGCATTGAAATGGAATTGAAAAAAAATTGGACTTAGAACAGTTCTGGTGTACGCAGTTAGAACTTTATCCAGAATTGGCAAAAGCAGCAGAGACACTTTTTCAATTTGCAACCACTTACTTTTGTGAAATGAGTTTTTCATCACTTTTGCATATCAAAACAAAAGCCAGAAATCTCTTAAATGCATCTGAGGATTTGCGTGTGGCTCTTTCAAAAAAAGAACCTCGTTTTAAAACGATAATTATTATGAACAAAAACAACGTAGCCATTAAAAATATAGATATTGTTTTATATGTAATAATATAGTATGCATTGTAAATGTATTAATTTTTTTCAATACATGTCTGTTCCTAAATAAAAAATAGAAACACATTTTTCAAGGGGGTGCGAGAACTTATTTTCAAATTCAAGGGGGTGTTGACTATTAGAAAAGTTAAGAACCACTGCTTTAAACTCTTCTTTCTTCCTGTTGGTTTGGGAGATTTTTCTGCACGTTTCTTCAGATTTGGTTCTTTTCCTCTAACGAGTACTTGAATAGCTTCTTCCCTGAATGTTGACTAAGGGATTTTCTGATTATGACTGAGAATTCTCCCGTACAGCGCTTGATAGCATTAGATTACAATGTTGAGTTGTTTACTTTGCATAGTCTATGTTTAAAGTCATTTATCTGATCACGGCTTTTTGTAGTCTGGCGTATGCAGTTATCTGTTCAAGGCTAGCATGCGCATTTATAGCTTGTAGAGATTTTTGGAAATACAGATATTTTACACAGTATGATAGTATGGTAGTATGTAACATCATCCAGTACCCTCATGATCAGGGCCCGATTTAGAAAATTCTTGACTATAAGCACAACTCGGAATGGGGGCCCCCTAACACTGTGATGTGGACGTAAAATTTCCAAAATTGACGCACAAAAAAAAATTATGAATCATTGTGAAAGTACCATTTTACCAAGAATTGGCTATTTGAAGAGTAGAAGCCTAGAACATTATCAAATAACAAAAAGCAATACAACATATTAACTTCATTAAAACACCAATACAATGCAACCAGAAAAACTTATTAATCCCTTATATACACTATAACATACATATGATGAACCAATCAATCAAATTTGAAAGGATATATAAGAAAATTGCTATTAAAAAAGGTAAAATTTAAAAAAAATTAATCGGGAATTTTTTTTTAAAAAAAGAAATTTTGGGGGGCCCCCAACAGTTAGGGGCCCCTAGTCCCAGGCCTACCGGGCCTAATGAAAAATCAGGGCCTGCTCATGATATTGAATAATACCATGTACAACATAGTTATATATTTATTGCATATATGTACAACTATTTTGCACAAGATACGGTCAATGATTGACCATTTAATAGTTTAGGGACATTTCTCCCTTTCATATAAACCAGTGGTGCTTAACCTTATAATAGTCAAAACTCCCTTGAATTTGAAAATAACCGCTTGCACCCCCTTGAAAAATGTTTTTCTATTTTTTATTTAGGAAAAGACATTGCAAGATAATTTATTTAATGCAGAAAAAAATTAATACATTTACAATACATACTAAATTATTACATATAAAACAATGTCTACACTTTTAATGGCTACATTGATGTTTGTTTATACTTATCCTTTTAAAACGAGGCTCATTTTTTGAAAGAGCCACACGTAAGTCATCAGATGTATTTAAGCGATTTCTGCTTTTGTTTTGATGTGCAAAAGTGATGAAAAACTCATTTCACAAGGGTAAGTGGTGGCAAACGATAAAAGTGTCTCTAATGCTGCTTTTGCCAATTCTGGATAAAGTTCTAACTGCGTACACCAGAACTGTTGTAAGTCCAGTATTTTGAATTCCATTTCAATGCGTGCATTAGCTCGTATTGCGTTAAGATCGTCTTTTAATAAAACGTTGTCGTCCATTGAATTTAGGTCAAACAAAAATAGATTGAGTATCCATCTGTTAATTTTGCTTATATTTCCCTTGGAAAAGTATCCATCAAATGATTCACCCAATTGGTAATTTTCATTAAAAATTTAAAACCTTCTCTAGCCCTCCCCCCCCCCCCCCAAGGGGTTCCCGTACCTCCGGTTAAGAGCCATTGATATAAACATTTACAAGAAAATGCATGACGTACACAATTTTTGTCGTTTTATTTGGCTTATTCTTGAAATCTGAAGCTTTAACATAAAATCCCTTCATGTCCTACACTTAAGCATGCAGATAAATGTGCCAAATATTGCAGTAATTGCATTCTAATTAATGATTTAATAATATTTTTTAGAAGAGATGAAAGGAGGAAATTAATCAATTGTTTATTCTTAATGTAAAGAAAATGAATATATATATCCATGTAAATTAATATTTTATAAAAATATTTCCATATAAATCAGCACAACACGGTATATTTGGTTTAAACAGAAGAATGATTTTTTTTTCTATTACAAGGTTTTACTTAATATAAAAAGAACAATTTTTCTCAAGTATCTTTCTTTTAATTACAGGTCATAGAAAAGTTTGAATTTGCTAATCATATAGGCATGGCAAAGGATGGATCGCCTGTTCATTACATTGCTATGGGTAGAGGTGATTTGAAAGGTAGGAACCAATCTAGCCTCTTAAAACTCGTAACTGTTTATGTCAAAGACATTTTCGGTTTATACAATACTTTAAGCACTTTTACTAGCAATATTAAATTTTTATAACAGTGTAAAAGGTATAAATTCCCATTACATAACATAGTCAATCTATAAATTCCCATTACATAACAATCTATAAATTGATATTAACCACCGATATGCTATAGTGGTTAGCGTCGTGAGCTTCCAAACAGTGGACTTGGTTTCAAATCACGAGTAAAGCTTGGTCGTTACCGTGTTGTCCCATGATAGGGAGCAATACTGGCTCACTTAACCCTTTAAATGGCGCGCCAATTTTTGGAACACCAGTAGGCGCGCGTGGCACAATGTGCAACGTCTCTTTCAACCTTGATTATTCCTTTTGAAATACACTTTTTTATTTTCAAATTGAAAACAATAATTCTACGTTTTATGACAAGATATAAAATGCTGATAATATTGAGATATATTTATAATTGAAGGCCAAAGAATGCAGATACAATTGCCTTATTTCAAAACTGTCCGGTTTATTGGATCTAAAGACAACTTGTGATTGGATTCCTATCATGTCCCAAAACCTAAAAAAACAATGAGATTGTCCATCTTCATGACATGCGGGATACCGTGAAATAGCTGCACATTTGATCGACTCCATCAACTCCTGCTTTTGTAGTATTGTAATCGCTGGTTTACCACTGTTAAATCACGACTAATAATGAATGGAAAGGAATTCAAGGGTCAGAAAATCAGAACTGCATTAGAAAGGGTGTAGCTATAAATAGAAACTGCTTAGTACATTCAAACTTTACATGTAAAAACAAACCATTCAAAATTACGAAAATGTTGCCCTTTGTACACTGGCGCGCCCTCTGAAGGGGTTAAATGGTACTCCCATAAAAAAGTAGCCAGTGAGACTTCGCGGTGAATAACAAAAGACGAATGTCTCACGAGAAGTGCCTCCGCATTTAAAAAAATTTAAAAAAACATGATATGAAGTTTTAATAGACAAATATAATATAGATTATTTAACCATGAAAATTAAATTAAGTTCGCATATGATAAACAAAATTAAAATGGCAACTCTGTACTACCGGTCAATTTATCGGTATTTGCACCGAGGCTTCTAATCACAAATAATGCAAAATAAAGATTACATATACAGCTGATTTACAGTTTCCCAGTGACGTGTGTATGTGTGTGTAAAGGCGTGACCCTTCTTGAATAACAGCGGCCTTGATTCATGTCTCCGATCAGCATATCCATTACATCACCCGGTTGTTTGTGCTTATTAGCATACTCACTGAAGACTTCGTTATCTCTGCTTGAAACATATTTAGATATCAGCTGCATTAATATTCTGTTATGAGGAAAGTTTCCGCTTTTTTTATATCTAAATTTGATTTAATGCCTGTAGGGATTATACTGTAGGGTTAAATAATTAACTGACCTGTGACAAAATGAACTTTCTGGATGGCGTTCTCTAAATTTGCTCATTAGGGAAACAAAAAGCTGAATTTGTTTTTAATTTTCGGATTGAGCTTACTCTATAGTAATTTAGAGAGATATTCTTAAGGTTTTTCTATGTCGCGACTAGTTTTACCAGTTTTGGAGCTCTTTTTCCTATTATGAGAATTGTAGATGTTAATATAAAAACGTTTAAATAAATTGATTGATATTAATTGACCTGTACCTTAACATACCGTATTTTCCGGACAATAAGACGTACCTTTGTAAGTAAAAAAATCAACTTAAAATTGTGGTGCGTCTTATGGTCCAAAAGTAACATTAAAATAAAATGAATATTTTATTATATATTATATATATTTATTATATATATTATATATATTTATAATATATTATATATATTTATTATATGTATTATATATATTTACTATCTATATTATATACAGAGTGATTTTTTTAAAAACTGACACTACTGAGAGCCATCCGTAGCGCGATCTATCAGGCGGAATTTCACCAAAATTGATAGAGAGACTAAGGATGACATGTGAAAGAGTTTCAATGAGAAAAAAAAGTTCCAAAAGTCGCCGATAGGGGACGATATGGCGCTGTTGTTGTCGGCGCACCCAAGAATTTACATAAAATTCAAGTAAAACATCAAAATGCAAATTCATGACTACGTAGTCGACAGCAGCGCCAGTATTTTGGGCTATAAAGATCAGTGCGGAATCTGTTGCGCCTTCACTTTACAGAAGAAAGGGTCATCAGTAGCTTTTTTCCACGTGCATGACCACGGGTAAAAAGCGAATCGTTCCCCGCGCCTAACCCATGTGACATTTTGCCGTGGGGTTATTTAAAGTCTGATGTGTATCTTGGTAGAGTCTCGAACTAGGTGGCCCTAAAGGACAACATATCCAGGACTTTGATGAACATTCCTGGTGACATGTTACGCTTGGCCGTTGAGAACGTAGTGTTCAGGATGCAAAGTGTCGTCCACTAGGATTGTGGTCACATTGAAGGAGGGAGAAGTGAATTTCCTGCAAAAAGTGGTGTTTCAGTGAAATTTCTTTGTTATCCATTTGGCTGCTTACAACTTTTTCGGTATTTATCCCATATCTTTATAGCTCGAAATACTGACGCTGCTATCGACTACATTGTCGTGAATTTGTATTTTGATGTTTTACTTGCCTTTTATGCAAATTCTCGGGTGCGCTGACAACAAAAGCGCCATATCTTCCCCTATCGGCGAATTTTGGAACTTTTTTTTTTCATGGGAACTATTTCCCATGTCCTCCTTAGTCCCTCTATCAATTTTGGTGGAATTCCGGCTGATAGATCACGCTACAGATGGCTCTGAGTAATGTCAGTTTAAAAAAAAATCCCCCTGTATATTTATTATATTTATTACATATATTTTTCATCTTTATTAAGTAAGAAATTGAAAATATCTTTATATACCTAACAAAATACAAAATATTCTTTTCTAAAAATCCTCCCATAAATTTGAGGTGCGTGTTATCGTCCGGTGCTTCTTATGGTCCAAAAAATACGAAAATTTTAATTATAAGTTTATTATCTAAATTATTAACAGACTGTTTGATTATTCTTGATATAATAACATATTTTAATTACTGTATACGTTCTTCATAAAAAAATTACATTCTTTTTCTGTATAATAACTTAGAATTTGAATAATATATGTAATAATGCTACTTTTTTTCTTCCGACATTAGGCTTTCTGAACAGTATAGATATAATAGATATATGCAAATATTGTTGTTTCGTGATCGAAAAAGACCTTATCAGGTGTAAAGAACAAAGCAAAAAGGTAAAACTAACTTTATATATAGACATTTTTATTATCATAAATATAACTGTCCTACTAAATTTCTCTTCTCAGTAAAGGTATGTCGGTTAGGAAGTTAAGGATATTCAGCCTTGGTCCACGGATTCCTCTACAAATTTACAATCAAATTAAAATATCAGGAATAATTTTTCCTCGAAATATACTGGTATACACACACTCACACACACACACGTACACATATACAGGGTGGGTTTTGTTAAACTGACACAACTCATATCCATCTGTAGCGAGATCTATCAGCCGGAATTCCACCAAAATTGATAGAGGAACTAAGGAAGACATGAGAAAGAGTTAACTTGAAAAAAAAAATTAGTTCCAAAAGTCACCGATAGGGGAAATATATGGCGCTTTTGTTGTCGGCACACACAGGAATTTGCATAAAAGGCAAGTAAAACATCAAAATACAAATTCACGACCATGTAGTCGACAACAGCGCCAGTATTTCGGGCTATAAAGATAAGGGATGGGTACCGAAAAAGTTGTAAGCAGACAAATGAATAACAAAGAAATTTCAACCCAACACCACATTACGCAGCAAATTTACTTTACCCTCCTTCAATGTGACCACAGACCTGTTGGACGACACATTGCATCCTGAACACTACGTTCTCAACGGCAATCGTAACACACAATGTCACCAGGAATGTTCCTCAAAGTCCGGTATATGTTGTCCTTTAGGGCCGCCAAGTTCGATACTCCACCATGATACACCTTAGACTTTAAATAATCCCACAGAAAGATGTCACATGGGTTAGTTCCGGGGAGCGAAATGGCCATGCAAGTGGAAAAAATGCGACTGATTACCCTTTCTTCTGTAAAGCGAAGGCGCAACAGATTCCGTACCAATCTTTATAGCCCAAAATACTGGCAGTGCTGTTGACTACATAGACATGAATTTGCATTTTGATGTTTTACTTGCCTTTTGTGCAAATTCTCGGGTGCGCCAACAACAAAAGCGCCATATCTTCCCCTATTGGCGACTTTTGAAACTCTTTTTTTTTCTTTCATGGAAACTATTTCCCATGTTGTCCTTAGTCCTTATATCAATTTTGGTAGAATTCTGGCTGATAGATCGCGCTACAGGGGGCTCTGAGTAGTGTCAGTTTAAAAAAAAATCACCCTGCATATATATATATATATATATTTTTATATAAATACAAGGTATGATCGATAAATCAGGTTACTGATCACAGAAATATTAAAATGTTACACTATTATATATTTCTAAGAAAGAACTTTATTGTATTTTGTTGTCGTACACGATACTCGTATCACGTATCATCGATGGTCTGATACAGGTCTTGTTAATGGAGGTAATGTCAACTTCCAAAGATGAAAAGTTGTGCACGGATACATTGATATGTGTAGACAATATTTAGGCGAATAAAATAAAACACCTTAGTGTTTCTGAGACACTGCGGCAAAAACTTTTTACTGGCGTGCAGTCGTCAGAAAAAGCAAAATAAGTGAAGAGAAGGAAGCATGTACTAAAATGGAAGAACATGTGCGCGTGATCGTTATTATCAGAAAATGGAAAATTCCGAGAAGTAAAAATACATTCTCATTCGTTTTCCTAAAAAGTGTTTTGAATCACATTCCCGTAGTAAATGTTCTGTAATTCAATGTTTTAGGCCAGCATGTTTTTCCTTTAAAGTTATCTGTGACTATTACGTCTAGATTCAGAAATATATTTTTGTGACTTTTTATCAAGGAACATAAGGATTTTATCAGTCAACCGTGTTCAAGTATCCTCATGTGTGATACTCGAACATGGTACTTTTTCTATAATTCTGACTTTCTGGTGGTGTCATACGTTCGGGCTTCAAAATAAATGTTTCTAATTACTGCAAATTTCCTGCTATAATTAATTAATATTCATTTATTTATTCGAAATTTAGTTTTACTCTATGGCAGAATAATATTAAAATAAATGACAGCCTTAAAATAACAAAGTTTTTGTTTATTGCCCTCTCGTGTAAGTGTGTAAATGATAATTCAAGAAATAATAATGCGTGCTTGTAAACGTATTCTTTGTTTTCCAGCTAGGTAAAGATATTAATGATATAACGTATATAGTAGACATGGAACAATTTTCTCTTCGTCAAGTTCTATTTCATGGAGGTAAGTAAAGCTAGTTTGATATACATAATGAATGTAAAATCATACGAAATAAAAACAAACTGTTTGAAAATCACATTTTTGTGTTCCGTTAGTTTGAATTTCTTTACACGAATTTCTTGAAAAGTATTTGAAATTAACAAACGCTTTCTTTTGTGAGAAATATCTTAGAAAGGCAAAACTTAATACATGATATTCCTCTTCCGTATTCTGACATATGTTTTACGGTATTTCAACTTTAAAATAGGTAGGTATATTTTATAAGTCAAATATACTCTCATAAGGCCACAATTTCGTTTCAAATTTTCTTTCCGTAGTCGATTTGTTTGCAATTAAATTTAAAATTCTAGGACAGAAATTTAACATTTTTATGCATAAACATTTTGTAATGATTTTTACATTAAATATACCTTTATGTAAAAACCATTATACATATAAAAATGCTTAAAATTCTGAAGTAAATTTAAAGCAAATTCTTTTTAAAAATTCCTAACTAACAGCATCTTTGGATTTTGGTATATCTTTCGTACCAACAGATCTGTTTGTATATTTTTTTTTTATAAATTTGTCACATTTGGGAACATTTTGCATCTGTGTTTTTTCATGTTTAGTTTTTGATACATCTAGTTTACCAATAGATTTCTTTACACATTTTTTTCTCCCCATTTGATACATTTGAGCACACTTGTGCATAATTCCCATTCGTGATTTTCCCGTTTATAATATATTCCCCGTAGATCTATTTGCAATTTTTTTTTCACATTTGTACATAGAAATAGTGTGAAAATAGTTTTTAGCTTTTAGCTGTTTTCAGCTCGGCAAAGAATGGTTTGATCAATAAAACAAGGCCAAATCTGGGAAAGATTTTTTACTTCTTAAATCATCGAGTACTGACACTTTACATCCGATCAAATTTTTTTCAGATCAAAAAATTTAAATAAAACGCAGTATACAAAAAACAAAAATGTAAAAAACGTTTCTTTTTTTTCAAAATTTCCTATTATTTGACCTCAGCCCAACAAAAAGCTGATCTTTAAGTTACTTGCTGACGACGAATTCAAAATCATAACCTTGAAATAAAATTATGTCTTGCCTATTTAACAATTGGTTTGGAGTAAGGATGATACAAAAAGTGGGTATAATTAAATTAAATTCAATTCAATAAAAGATGGCTAAGTAACAAAAACTCATATTACAGGAATAAGAAAAATATCCTCTGATCGGATCAGATCGAGATCGTTAGAAAAGCTCAGTATCTCACTAGCTACACGAGGAACTTATAGTACGAATAGGAGTATTTCGAAAATCGTTACATCTACCATCTATTCTTAAGCCGGCTGTGTACTAATCCTACTGGATTCGCTCACTTCATTGTTAACCTATGGAGAAAATGTGTCTACTACTATTTATAGCTACGTAAATGTTGATGAATGAAAAAAAATCTTCATATCTAAGTCGGCAATCCTTGGACACATTTTCTCCATAGGTTATCATTGAGGTGAGAGAATCTGATAGTACACAGCAGCTTTAAAATACAACTTGCTATCCCAGACATCGAATCTGAAACCTAGATTTTCTTATACAGATTTGCTATGTCATTGTCGACACGAAAGATTCTCAAAAAGTGGTAATTTTACCTTTAGCGATCCCAATGTATACAAACATAATGCCACTAATGCAAATGAGTCATGATTCGTGAAGTTTAGCAAAGATCTTTGTAAATACCTTCAACATCTATATTCAGCTTGACTATTGTTTCTCAGTTTCAGTATTCTTAAATTCTAACACAGGTAAAATTTGCTTACCTGCTCTTCCCGGTTTGCGACTGCTTTATTTCTTCATGTTCTATACCAAGCTAAAAATAATATTTAGCGATGCGGAAGATAAACAGTTCACCTATTCCTCTCTATACGGCCGCTCTTAATACGGCATTTCGCTATAACGGCCTTTTTTAATTATGGCACTTTTCGATTTACGGCCCACAATGTTTTGCTATACGACCACAACAGCAGAAACTGATGATGCCAGTGTATTATAGCTTAGTGATTCTTCATGTTAATGTTCGTCATCACATTAAAACAGCTTTTAAACTTTTTATAATGTTTTTTATTATATGTATGCATATGTGCATATGATTTCTTTTGTTTTTTGTTTATATGTTTATTTTTTGAATTTCTGTTTATTATTACATTGTTTTGTACTTTTATTTTTATGTAAGCATTTTTATAGGAAATAAAAAGAATAAAATGCTTTATGAACTAAAAACTATATTATTTATAAAGAATTGGAACAGATCCCATTAAATTTGTATGGGTTTGTATCAAAATAAATGATTTGTTATACGGCTTTTCGCTTTACGGCCAACTTTTCCGGAATGTATCTAGGCCGTAAAGCGAGGTATGGGTGTACTTCTAAAAAGAGGAGACTAAATTAAGTTTAAGTAAATTATATTCAACAACATTATTTACAACATATGCACATCGTTCAACTTATTGAAGAACAGCGCTCTCTAACAGGTACATTTTTCGTCTTAGCCATCCTGCAATCTGCCCAGTTCCCTTAGCTGTCCAACAGGTAGCGTTGAAAGTGAAGGCCGGATAAAACACACTCCCACCATTGAGGTCCTAACTATGGGTGCCGGGTTATGGCCGAATGGCTAGGGCGCGGGTATTCGGTTCAGATCCCGTGGGTTCGAGTCCCACTGTTGGTATGGATGTTTGTAGCCGTTCAGAATCGGCTTTAGACTGAAAGTCCCGATCTAATTAGCCTTCATGTAGCAAAAAGTTGACCGTAGCGCTCCAAACCAAACCAAACCGAACTATGGACTAGCTCAATAACTATAGGTTGAGTAGTACAGGGGGTTTTATAGCTCGTCCCGCTCTGGTGACATAAGATGTCGAGGAGAGTTCTGGGGTTTGATTCTCTTGGTCAGTAGCACGGGAATTTTCTGAGACACTTGAAGTCTGTTGCAAGTTCCGCTTGGATAAAACAGTTCTGTCAGGAGATGGGATGAGGATTAATTTTATAAATTTCATCCACCAAAGGATATATGAGCTTTTAAAACACACTATACCTGATTGTTTCCCCGAATAGTTTAAATTTGAAAATATTATTTTCATTTTTTTAAATGAAAAATGCCCAACCGTGTAAAATTTCTTATTATTTTACGGAGTACATTAAAAAAAATCTTCAAATCCAAGTCGGCAATCCTTGGACAAATTTTCTCCATATGGGGAGAAAACCCCTTACGGTTTTTTTTTTCCTTACGGGGTGGGATACCTTTTCCTTGCGGAGTGGGATAGCATGTATCCCAAGAATACGGGCCCAAGAATATATATATATATATATATATATATATATATATATATATATATATATATATATATATATATATATATGTATATATATATATATATATATATAATATATATATATATACACATATACATATACATACATACATACATACAACCCCCTTAATAGTCGTTCTTACAAAGGGGGTACGAAATTTCCCGTTCTGAAGAGGGAGAAATGGAAGGAGAAATGAGCCCCGTCAACTAAAGTTTAACAGTGAGATGAGCGAATCCAATAGGTTTAGTACACAGCAATCTCAAAGCAGCGACTAACTAATAACGTAACGTTCTAATGCAATAATCGCCACGGGCATTACATTACAAATGTATCCACGTTTCATCGCGAATGATCGTTTAGAATGCTGGGCTCAAAAGACGCTGCACTACAGGTATTTCAGTGCGACATAAACTGATTTGTAATATAAACGATCAAAGAGGTTCGCAAAAAAAACCGACTGTCTAGTGAAGCCCGACTGCTCGACTTGAGCTGATCGGCTCGTCGCTCTCTCTCAAGCACTGACTACAGAATGCTCATGTTACATTACATTATCTATATATACATATAACAGTTCCGTAACTGACTGACTGACATATTACGCACAGAGCAAACGGCTGGAAATAAAGAGCTTAAATTTTGCATGGCGTTTCTTCTTATAGTGTAGGGGATGCACTAAGAGATATTTTTGGAAAATTCGTCTTAGATAATTTAAATTAAATTTTTAAGCTGTTTTGTAACTTTTTTTAGTTTGCATGTAAAATGATAATCTGAGGGTTATGAAATTTATATCACGAGAAAGATCATAAAAAAATTCCTTTAAAATGAAATCTTTTTCGAATCTTTACCTCCATTTTCTGATTTTTGGTGAATTTTTAAAGATTAATTTTTAGAATTTAATTTATTAAATGCTGATCACGTGGTTTCTTGTCTTTTAATTTTGCGTCACGTGCATAACAACGAAATAGACAAAAAAAATTTTCCTACTAATGCGGCAGACGATGGGACATTATCCAAAAAAATATTAACATACAGTAAAAGAAATGTTTCTCAAACTGTACTATATTAACCTTACTATATTCTTTAGTATGTTCTATAAGATTTAATTTGAATATTTTCTTCTACATTATTTTTCCTATAAAAATATCCGTTAAGATTTTTTTATAAATATCTTTTTTCTTTTTTTTACATCAATTGGATACATTGATCGTTGCATTTATTATAAATATATTTATACATATTTTTGGCATTAATTGCATACATTGACCGTTGTATTTAATTTGAATGTACTCCGTAGCGAAGTACGGGTTTTCAGCTAGTATTACAATACAACGATTTGTTAGAACAAGTCAGTCGCCACCTTTATAATGTTTTCAGAAATCATCCAGATTAGGGAGAACTAGTATCCCGTGGGCCGTATCCGGCCCGGCAAAACTTTTTAACCGGTCCACGGCTTCGTATCCCTACAGTCCTAAAGCACGGCAAGCACGACAATTTTTTTATATTTTTCCACTTTTTCCAGGGCCAGCTTATACAATATTTTATCTTGAATTTTTTTCCTTCAGTATAAATACCTTTTTTTTCATCAGTGGGTTGAATGGCTTACCTTATGAATTCTAACCTTGAGAATGGCCAATTGCTTTTGTCTCGCCCATGTTAAAGAACGGCAACCACCTCTTGGAAGCTGATCAGTTTTTCTAACGCACGTTTTTCGGTTGACTGAACATTTTTCATGAGGCAATAAGTCCGGCTGTTTAGATATTTCAAATTAAAAGCTGATATTCTTATAGTTTTTTCCTTTAAGAGCTAGTTGCGAGTCTAACGAAAGTAACACGCACAAGTTGTGAACAGGGAAACTTTCATTTTTATTATTATTTTTTTATTATTTCACAAGCTTGTATTTGTTTAGATTATGTTTATATGAATAGAAACCAAATAAAGAATAATCAAGCACGAAACAGTGAACAATGAAAAATTCTTTCCATTTTGTTTGTGTTTAAAGTGCGTCATTAATGCAAAATTTGAAGTCACTGTACCATTGTTAGTCCCTGTTCTTTAGACATTTCACTGCTATAAGTAGTTATCCTGGAAGAAATTATGTTACTGACATATTAGTAGTGGAGGACGACACAAATGCTATCAACATTATATCTACCTGTAGCAACTTAACATCTACGATAAAAAAATTTAAGGGAACAAAAGACCTTCAATCTCATTCTTCTTTAATTTTCAATATTTTACTCTATATACACCATGAGTATAATTAGTATTCTTTTCTACCACACTTAGAATCCACAAATAGTATTTTGTGAAGGAGTAAGACTTGTTTATGAAAAAATTCTTCAAAAATGCGAGAATTTTCAAAAAGCTCCATGCGTATTCATTTTCTTCTGATATCTTCCAAATTTCTCAGAATTGCTAATTGAAGTGTTTGTCACAAAACTGTGCATAATTCTTTGAAATCACAAATATTTTTCAAATTTTTAGACCATAAAATAAAGTAAAAACAAAAAAACATAAAATATAACAGGCAGAATAGAAAATTTTTTTAAGACTTTAGATTCATACAAAAAAATGCACATTTACATTTATATAATATGTTAAACATATAATACAAAATTTAAGGATTTTAATTAATATAGAATACGCATATAGGGCATTTTGAAAAGCGTTGGCATTTTTCAAATTTTTTTGAAAAACAGGCAACATTCTGCTAAAAATTCCTTATTTTGAATTTTAATGGTTTTCAATGTAATGAAATAGAAAATTAATTATTCTCATTTTGTATATAGTGTTAAAAATTGTAAATTAAAAAATTTGAATTTGAAGGTCCCTTGTCCCCTTAAATTGGCAACTAGTTTAAAACTTGTGTAGATCAATCACTAACAGGTCGAGAGACATAAAACGCGATCATCTGTATGAAACGCTTGTATATGTCGGTTTGAAGATGCCTATATGATAATCTCTCTATGATGCTTTTATGGGATTGTCTATTGTCTATGCGCTATCCACAAATGTGGAGATAATCGAGCTCATTAATATAATTAGGAGTACAAGCAGACTTTTGCAGAAGAACTAAGAGTATGTCAAACCAGTTGTCTCTTAATACTATTTCATAAATCAGTCTTCTCAATTTAACTTTTCTCTTTGTCTTGCTGCCGAGCGATGATTAAAAGGCTAAGGCGCTGGCATTTGGTACCTGAGTCTGTGGGTTCGAGTCTACTATTGTCATTGTTGTTTGTATCCGTTCGGAATCGGCTTTAAGGCTGCTATGTGCTAACCCTGTTGGATTCGCTCACCTCGATGTTAACCTATGGAGAAAACTTGTCCAATGATTGCCGACTTGGATTGAAAGATTTTTTTAAAATTGTACTCCGTAATAGACAAAGAAATTTTACACCTTGGGGCATCTTTCGTTTAAAAAAAAATGAAAATAATATTTAAAAATTTAAATGATTCGGAGGAAAAAATCTGGTAAAGTGTGTTTTAAACTCTCATCAATTCCTTTGGGGGACGAAATTTATAAAATAAATACTGTTGCAAGGTGCAGAAAAGTTTAGGCTATCTGAAAATACCATTTTTATTCAATTATCAGATTTATGCAGCTATAAACAGTAGACACATTTTCTCCATTGGTTGACATTGAGGTAGCGAACCCAATAAGATTAGTACACAGCAACCTTAAGCTGTAGGTCCCAGTCTAATGTCCCTTCTTATAGCAAAATCGTATCGATCACAACAAACCAACATTTATCTTGCTTTATGGTTTATTACGTTTTCTCTTTTACTCGAGTTTGAGACCATAGATTGTTACTCCCCCATGTCTCTTTAAAACACACTCCTTTGAAGTCCTGATTTCCGTCTGAATACCTTACAATTCTTCAATTTTTTCTGTGGTTTCCCTTATTTATGTTGTAGAGTCGGTTGAGATTTTTGCCTATGTGGATTGCTCATAAAAGAATTACAATTCATAGTCGCCCGCCAGATGAAGAACTAAAATTTTTTGTTCGAAACTAGTCGCTAGATTGTTACTCCCCCATGTCTCTGTAAAACGCATTCCTTTTAAGTCCCGATTTCCATCTGAATACCTTACAATTCTGAAAATTTTTTTCTGTGGTTTCCCTTATTTATATTGTAGAGTCGGTTGAGATTTTTGCCTATGTGGATTGCCCATAAAACATTTACAATTCATAGTCGCCCGCCAGAGGAAGAACTAAAATGTTTTGTTCGAAACTAGTCGCAAAATCGCATTTTTACAAGATTTTAAGAAGCTCCGAGTATTTGAAGTAATAATTATGTATTGTATTGTATTTGTGGAAACAAATTGTATTGGATTTAATTACAAATAGTTCTATTTTTTTTAAGTTGTGGAGTCAGGACTTGATTTGTTTCAAATGCTCCAAGACCATTATCCGGAAATTTGGAACAATATATTAATCGTAAATGGTAAGATTTACTTTATTCTTTCCTCATAGGTTATTTTTCTTTTTAAATACTGATTTCACATTTCCACGCTTTGCTACCATCGCTCTCTCTCTCTCTCTCTTTACAAAACTAGATAATGCACGTTTGCTTAAGATAGGGTCACACAGGTTAACTTGAAGTACAGAACTATGAAAATAAAACTTTAGATTTCATTGTGCATTAGTTCAGAAGTAACTGTTGACTGAAGTATAGGGTGAGCCAAAAATTCGTAAAAACTTTAAAAATTCATAAAAAAAGGAAGAAATTACGTTAAAGAAATGCAGTTTGCAAGAAAGAGCTCACAAGGAAGTCGGATTTTTTTAGCAGGAAAATAAAAATTATCTTAAAATGTCACCGGTAGAAGGCGCTTACGACCCGAAACACAATGAACAGGACAACAGTACGTCCCATTCATTTATTCTTGGTATAACAATTGTTCAACATGATCTCCAGAACATTGCACGATACAACTAAGGCGACTCTTAACAGCTAGACCAACAACGCTAGATCTTGTAATGATAACATTCTGAAAGCGAATGAGAACTCCTCGTGTATCACGGTCTTTTATTGCAAGATTGATTTGCATAATTCTGCTGAATCTCTCGCATGTCAGCGCCACCTACCGGTGACATTTTTAGCTAATTTTTTTTTTGTTGCTGTTCAAAAAAATCCGACTTTCTTGTGAGCCCTTTCTTGAAAACCGCACTTCTTTATCATAATTTCTTCCTTTTTATGAATTTTTAAGGTTTTTACGAACTTTTGGCTCACCTGGTATCTAAGGCAGTGTTTCTCAACCTTTTTTCACACACTTTTAATAATTTAAAAAATTAGCAGCACACTAACATTAAGATAAATTTAAAAGAATTTTACTTGGATTATTGATTGATATATTTATAATATATTTTATAAAAATAGCATATGAAATAATTTTTATTGAAATATAAAATGAAATTGCATTACAAAGTAAACTAAATGTTTATATAACTACAAATTACATTTAATACGAAATTTGAGCTGCTTGTTTCTTGATAATTTCATTTATATTATTATGTAAAAAAGAGATTTTAATAATCCAGAGTTACCAGTTACCAGTCCAGAATTGTAATAGTCATGCACATTGGTTCAGCCAGTCCCCGCTATGAAGGTAGAACTGATTGAACTACTTGTCTGACGTCGCTTATGTATGGGTATTCGCAGTGGTGGCACACTTCAAGAGCCTCGCGGCACACTAAGGCCTCTTTCAGACGAGGCGGTTGGTTCAACTAAGTTGCCTGGTTGATTCTCAACTAGTTGACTGTCGTGTAAAGAGTAACTGAGTTGATTCAACAAGGCGACTGGTGTGAAGTACGAATGTCCAGAAGCGTCTTTTGAGTTGAGTCAACTAGTGGGGATGAGAACTTTAGCGGCACTTGTGCTTGATGGCAAACCGCCTGGGCGGACGAGTTGACTGCGTGTGAAGGGGTTCGAGCGATTCGCCACCATTTGCTATCTGCCTACACTCTTTGACAGCCGCCCGTTCAACTAGTTGAATCAACTAACCACCTCGCCTGAAAGAGGCCTAAAGTGCCGCGGCACAATGGTTGAGAATCACTGATATAAGGCATAATAATGGGGCCCGAGGTAGTCCAGTGCTAGCGCGTTGGACTTCAGACAGGAGATCCTCTTCGAATCCCGACGACGCTGTGACAACTTCTGAAGAGTTGATGAGGCATTGATGTATGTTGCTCGATTTCGTGGCAAATCGTAAGCATTGACCGAGGGGTTTCTAATTATTAATGAAAGAGGCCGAATTTAACTAAAACTTAACAGATTTAATATTTAGATTTGAATAAACTACAGTTTAACACAATATTTTAAAAGCGGCATCCCATGAACTAAATTAGGAGGCAGAGCTTGTGCGGCTGCTTCTATCCGGATCTTAGAGGGACTCTCCCCCTAAAAAAAGTGTCTGGATAAACGAGTATGTCCCGCTGAAATTCCTTACAGCAATGTGGGGGTTCTCCAGTGAAAACATTTTGTTTTCGCGACAAGATCGTGGGATTATACTAGCGATGACAGTCCGCATCCAGGATCGGTCCGATAAACAGTTAAGTGGAAACTTGTGTCTTCTGTAATGTCAAAATCTCTGAATAACGCTCATGAAGTGACAGGTTTAGTTGGTCGCCGACATTAACATAGATATTTTCCCAAGACTTCGGTAAAGTTCAGACACGCATGGCTTATAGCTCTGACCCAAAGAATGTTAGAATTCAATGATGGATTCAACAACCCGACAGATGCTTTTTGAATCCTCTGTTGCAAGTGATTGCCCCACAAGGTTTTACGTGCCATAAAAATGCCATTAAATACCTTCGTGTCTAGCCCGGATATAGACACAATAAATCTGTAGACCAGAAAGTCTTTCTATGAGATCATATATGGTGGGAGTAGTGATTGCAATATCGCACCGGTATTCGGTATTTTTCAAACGTTGTAGCGACATACCGGTATTAATAATGGTACTAAGATTTTTTCAAAAAAGATTCAAAAGCACAGTTGTTTCTTGGCCATATTAATTAGTTTATGCAAAAAATGCATAACCTATAAAAATATAAACAATTTTGTTTTGTGCAAATATAAAATAAAGGAAGAAATGTTATAATCAAATATTATTAATAATAGCTGTAAAATAATGATTTATAACATTAGAAACAAAAGATATAAATAAAAAATAAATCACTATAGTATTACAATACAATGAAGTAGCAAAACATTTAGTATTATTAATGAGAAGAGTAAATATCACATAAAAATTTTGCTGTGCTATCCATTATATAATATCTATTATTAAAGAAAAAACAACTATTTTATTAACTGCTTACTTTTAAAATGTGATCGTGAAAAAACATAGCGCATCTATTAAACTGTCATTAAGCCGGGAATATATTTTTGTGCACAAATTACTTGTAGTTTAAAATACACTTTCTGCATCTACACTGGTTGGTGGTATTGTTAATAATGAGTGATATACTACTCTAAGTATTTGCCTCGAAGTTCTTCATATTCTAACATTTCGGTCTCTTGTCTGACAGTTTTGAATAAATCTATTTTTTGTATTACTTTTGTATCATTGTTTGTAACATTTTTTTCATTTATTGCTTATACCGGTATTGAAATCACTAATCGAAACGGAACGAAAATGAGACAGCAAACGAGATATGTCAGTACTGCCACATCAATGAAAAATATACGTACTCCAAATAACAGTAGATAGCCAATAATTTAAGTCAAAACTTTTGATAAAAAATATTTATTATTTATAGTAATACCGGTATTTATCCTTAGCAAATACCGATTTTACGAAATCGCAAAATAGCATGAAATATCGGTACTCGATATACCGGTATACCGGTATTGCAATTACTAGGTGAGAGAAAATACGAGCCCACCAGACTTCGGCCCTGGCGTTGTTCAGCCTAAATTGTGATGGAAGCCTATTTTTTGGCAGGTATTGAATCCGGAAGGCCTTATTTGCTATGTTAGTTCCTGTCTGGTGCATTGGAATGAAAAATAATATACGAGTGTAACTGAACTAATTCATTTCTTTGATTTTTTTTTCAGCTTCCATCTACTTTTGTAATGTTTTCAATATTTTCAATCCAATTTCTTTGACTCATCTGTTCCAATTTTTTGACTCAACTGTGTCTTAGAAGAAATGTTTATTGAAATATTCAAAAGATATGAAATAACATATGAGATTAACTATATTTTGCTTACTTCATACTTTATTTTTCCAGTTCCCTTCTTCTTTCCTATTGTTTTTTTACATTTTAAAACCTACGTTTAGACTCAAATTGAAATTTCTTTTACACGCATACCTTTTACAGAATAATTGTAGTATGAAATATTTAATAAATAGTATATGAGACTCACCATATTTCGCTTATTAATTCGTTTTGCTTTTTCAGCTCCCTTCTACTTTCAGACTGTTTTCAATATCTTCAAGCCAATTTTCAGACTTACGTTTTTACAGAAGATATTTGTAGCTTCGAGGGGTAAGCTTATATCCATTTGTTAAATTTATAAATTGCTTCATTCTTTAAGGCTGTTGTGTATAGACCCTATTGGATTCGCTCACCTCAACGTTAACCTACGGAGGAATTTTGAATACTATTTACAGCTACATAAATGCTGATAATCCAATAAAAATGGTATTTCCAGATAGCCTGAACATTTCTGTACCCTGAAATAGGATTCATGTTATAAATTTCGTCCACCAAAGGAATTTATGAGCATCTAAAACACACTACACCAGCTTTTTTCCCGAATAATTTAAATTAAAAAATATTATTTGCATTTTTTTTTAAACGAAAAATGCTCCAAGGTGTAAAATTTCTTTCTCTACTACGGCGTTCAATTAAGAAAAAAATCTTTATATCCAAGTCGGTTATCCTCGACAAATTTTCTCCATAGGTTGCCATTGAGGTGAGCGAATCCAATAGGGTTAGTACACAGCAACCTTAATAGCTTTTTTGGATATTTTTTAAACACCCCTATCACTGTATTGAAATATGAGTGTTTTTAATGCACATGTAGTATTACTATCAGATAAAATGCAGATCGTTTTATAGAAATGGTGTCGTTTACAACAGAATAGCGTATCTGACTACGTTCGGGGCCTTTGTTTGAAAAACTGTACTTGAGAAAAAAAAGGAATATAACACCAAAGGAATATAACACCAAACCTCGAAAATGATGAAAAAAATAGACATTAACTATGCAAAATTTTACAAAATTGAGGAAATTGGGTCGAAATTTAGCAAATTTTTACAAAAACGACTCTAGCGCTAAAAATATATAAAAAAAATGATGTATGTAACATTAACCTTTCTTTTTGTCATATGTACGTAAGTACCTTCTAAGTGTAATGACCCACAAGCTAATCGTTATCTCAAAATCTAAAAAAAATATAGGTCATTATATGCAATTACATGTAAAATCTTAGTAATTTTCCATGGGATTTTTTTATAAATGCAGCTATAAATCAACAAATAATATACCTAGAACCAAATCTGTAGTCCATTACATATTAGTATTATGAAATTCTTAGTATTATTTCATAATACTAATATGTAATGGACATTCATTACATATTAGTATTATGAATTACATACGTGATTCTTAGTATTAAGAATCACGTATGTAATTCATAATACTAAGTATTATGAAAAACATACGTGAAAAATATCTTAGTATTATGAAAAACATACGTGAAAAATTTCATAGACATATCCTGATTAGATTTTGAGTAATCACAAGAGTAGTTTACATTTATGACGAAAAATAGGTTCTTCAGAAAACACGATTAACGTTTTCCACTTGTATTGAAATTCATAGCTTCTGCTGATTTTTAAATCGCTCTAATTTCATTTCTAATGATCTATCAAAAAATTAAAAGCAGATTTAGAAACAGAACTTTACATTTTTCTTTAAAAGGAATAAAAACAGTTTCAGAATTTTCGTCAAAATCGATGTTTTAAACGTAGTCGGATGCCTTAAGTCTCACTATTTAATAAACATAAAATGCTTTGTGTGGTTTTTAATGTTGTAATAAGCCACTCAAAACTTAAAACATAGCTGAATGACACGAGTGAAATCTGTAACTTAATGGAGCAATTTTTATTTAGCATACTGAACGTCTGTTTCTGACGGAAGGTAAAAAGTACTTTAAAAAATAATGAATAAAATTTTGAAAAACCAAACAGTATAATTAGCCAAGCAATTAATCGGTTTTATAGTCTTGATGTCGAAATAAAATCAGTCAAATCAATATTATGTTACAGTGACCGCAAAGAATCTTTCAATGCAGCAAAGTTTTTCTTACAAAACAAAGTCATTTTAATTGTTGTTGTTTCTAATGTCCCCTGGGCGGAATTTATTCCAGACCATGTCCATTTAGGATAGCGGGTTGAGGGGTGCGGCACCAATTTATGATGGCACCGCAAGGGTCAGTGTTTGATTTAGCCAGGTGCCAACTCAATTTTCACAGAGCACCCCAGGGGTGACATTTGGGGGACGTACGCTGTCCCACCCTCTCTGACCTCATAGAGGAATTTTCCGATCTATGGATTTAGCGCTCCTACATCCAGCCTAGACACGTAGGTACATAATGGCGCTTGTCGGGATTCGATCCGAGTACCATCGTCACCGAAAGCCGACTATTATGCTACCACTAGGTTCCCTCGAGTGTTCAGTGAAACAAGCACTGTGTGTAACTGTATATCCATACAAAATTTGTCTTTGCAAGCTTAAGGGCCTGTTCACATAGGAGTCCGTTGCGTTGCGTTAAGGAAAAGATGACGTTGAGACGAAAATAAACCAATCATAGGCGTTAAAAATTTCATTGCTAATTGTTTGGAGGCATATGATTGGTTTATTTTCGTCTCAACGTCATATTTTCCTTAACGCAACGCAACGGACTCCTATGTGAACAGGCCCTAATATTAAAACCCTTCCAGCGGCAACAAGCTCCACCGTTTGCACAGTGCACATTTTTTTCTCGATTTTTTTTAACCTAAAAAATCTTGAAAATTTTTCCAATTAAAGGTTGTAAAAGGATTTTACTTCTTTATACTGATAACAGATGGCAGCACTAGCCATTTTCTCCCCATTTTAATTCGAATACATTGAATGCAGGTGAAAGAAGGACGAGAAAAACGGCGGTCCAAAAATGGACCACCGCCCCTGAAAGGGTTAATATGAATCCCCTTAACTAATGAATATCATTTTGATCTTTCATATATCATTATAAAAGTATGTAATCATAGAAATCCTCAACAGACCCACATAGTCCCCTAATTAATAAATACTGAAGAACTTCGTTTGAAAATGGCTAAGTTTGATTAAGTTATAAACTTAATCCAAAATAATGCTCCGTCCTGTCTCGAAGGCGCTCGGCATGAAGGACCTGGAGACGCCAATTGCTGGGTGTAATTTCTGTACTTGCAGTAGAGGGAACGCCTGTCCGTGTAAGTTTAGTGTTTAGGGGCCTTGTCAAATAGAACAAACTACCGATTTTTGCTCCCCCCCCATCCTATCCCCAGGTTAAAAACTTAAAAATAATCTTAAGAGCTAAAGATTTAAAGTTTTCGAGTTACTTTGTTTATAAATTTAAAAGTCTATGTCCGTCGTATATATTCATAAAGCTCTGCTATTGCATGAAAGACTTGGAAAACCTCTGTCACAGTTAAAAAACCGTTCATTCTTAATTCAATTTATCGACTTTACCGGACAATGTCCGAGGTCAAGGCTCCGATTAAGGAGCTATATTGGAGCACTTATATAGTACTCCCATAATAAAGAAGCCGTCAAATTTGGGATGTGGATAGGCAAATGTCGTAATAGACAAAGTGACACATATTGGAGTACTTATATAGTGCTCCCATAATAATGAAGCCGACAAATTTACTGTGTGGATGGGAAAATGTCATAATAAACAAACTGACATACATTGGCGCACTTATATAGTGCTCCCATAATAATGAAGCCAACATATTTGCTGTGTGGATGGGCAAGTGTCGTAATAGACAATCCTGTCACTTGGAAACAACAACTTTACCCGACAATCTTTGCGTTAGACGCACGTCAAATACAGCCTTACTTCAGGTGATTGTTTATCAATAAGCCTTGGATACATAGATTATACAACGAAAATGAATGCATTGAAAATATTAAGAATCTGGTTTCAGAATTTGATTTGAAACGTATTTCTTTTTTCAGATCGCAGTGCAAGTCTTCTATTAAAATATATAGACCCAGAAGTACTACCGGCATTTCTCGGAGGCAAAAGGGTCGATTCTTTTGGACATATGATGTGCAATGAATTTGTGAGTAGTGACATTTTCCTCTCGTTTTTTAATTTATCCTTAAGAATCTCACGTGCTTCAGATTTATCTTATCTTTCTTACTTTTATTACCAATTTCAGTATTTTAGTAGGTCCAGGGTGCAGTTTTTAACTATTTACATGCAAATCATAATTTTTTTTCTTCAAATGCTCCGCTCTAAGAGGAAAGTTCAAGATATAAAATGTTTGAACAATTTGAAATTTTGTTTAAAAAATTTTTTAAATTCGAAATATAAAGCTTGTTTAGTTTTTGATATATCTGAAAAACTAATTGTTCTATTTGCGCAATTTTTCTTTTTTATCACTTGGGCAGGTTTTTGACTAATTCACACTCAGGTTTTATGTTGTTGTTGTTCCTAATATATATATGTATACATACATACACACACATATATATATATATATATATATATATATATATATATATATACACTGACGTGCCACTGAATTAGGGATAGCAAAGCCTATGCAAATTGTGTAGCGCTGCGCATCATGTATGCGCTAGTGAGGACGCTGTGGTAACTGCATATATAGCGCGTACTGTGGTTGTTCTGAATTAGCTGTTGGAATTGCCAGTATGGGTAAACTGCCTGATTTAGACGCCTTCGATCGCGGATAAAACGCATGGGCCATTCAATTTCCGAAATCGTCAGACAGCTAGGATTTTCAAGGTCGACAGTGTCAAGAGTATACCAAGATTACATGGATGGTGGAAAGAAAAACTAGCGATCGGGCAAACTGCAAAGGACAATTAGCCTTGACAGTGCGTGGTGAGAGACGGCTCAGGCGTATTGTACGTAGCCAGCGAAGCCAAACATTAGCTCAAATTACCACCCAGTTTAATGACGGTGCCAGTTGTACAGTCAGTAAACGAACTGTGCAACGCTCGCTTCACTGTATGGGTTTCGGGAGCCGTCGACCTACGAGAGTACCATTGCTCTATACTCGCCATCGGGCTGCACATCTTGCCTGGGCAAGAGAGCAGAGAGACTGGAGTGTAGAGGACTGGAAACGTGTAGCATGGAGTGATGAGTCTCGTTTCTGACTACTTAAAGCCGACGGGAGGCTGAGAATATGGCGTCAGGCTCATGAAGCCATGGATCCTGCATGCCTGGCTGGAACTGTACAAGGGCATGGTGGCTCAATCATGGTCTGGGGTGTTTTTTCGTGGCACAGTTTGGGATCTTTGGTGCGTGTACCAACCTCTCTCAATGCAATTCGGTACGTAAGAGTTGCTGGGTGATCATCTCCATCCGTTTATGCTGTTCTGTTATCCGCACGGTAATGGAGTTTTCCAGTAAGACAACTGTACCTCTCAAAAGTCCCGGTTGGCTACTGGCTGGTTGGATGAGCATTCCTCTGACTTCTCTGTCATGAATTGGCCACCTAGAAGCTTAGACTTAAATCCTATTGAGCATCTTTGGGATGTTTTGGAACAAGGCGTGAAAGGCCATCACACAGCACCAAAGAACCTTACTGAATTATGGACAGTTTTAGCTAATATTTGGCAAGCCATTCCCGTGGAACGTTTCCAGAAACTTGTTGAATCTATGCCTCGACGTGTGGCAGCCGTTATCAAGGCCAGAGGAGGCCCAACTCGTTACTAGGTAGGTATCCCTAATTCAGTGGCACTTTAGTGTATATATATATATATATATATATATATGATATTCATTGGCAGTGGGTCCCCTTTCATGTGGACCTATTTGGCAATGAGATGGCTGACATCCTAGCAAAGGAGGGTATCGCTGAACGTTCACCAACTTCTTCGGCTCTTCCTTATCTGGATATTTTTTCCGTAAGGAAATCTTTCATCCAGAGAACTTGGAGATCTCCCCCTGCCCATGGCTGATACGTTGGTATCTGACCTGGTAGAGCTCTTATCTTAAAGGATGATAGAGCTGAGCAGACTGCAATTTCTAGGTTTTCAAGTGGCCACTTGAAGTGCCTAAAATTTGATGGACGAAATAAAACTTTTCCCCCCCTGTAAAAAGTGTAATAATGAGCAGGCCACTCCTGGCCACATCCTATCTTGCTTAAGTTTATCAAGCGTGGACTTTATTACCGATCCATGCCTATTAATGAACCTCCTGGGGTTTTATTGGCTCATGGACCTGGTCAAACGGCGATAGACCGAGAGAGATTAGAAACAACTACAACAACAACCTGAAGTACAGGAAAACAACTTTAGGTACAACAACCTTTCTCCTATCTTGAAATTTTCTCAAGAAGAAAACTTATAAGCCAGCATTCATGGAAGACCCCTCCGACACACGACTGGTACAACCAAAAATCTCCTGGTGGAGTCCTTACTGTCAAGGGCGACAGAAGGATGCATACCACCATTAGCAGATTTGCTAGTGAACACCTAAAGTGTCTTGCTTACAATCATGGGCAAAAATCTTACCCTTTTTGCTCCAAATGCATTACTGCTGAAGTCTCTCCTGACCATATTTTAAACTGCCTGGGGCTTGTCATGGAGAATATTTATAGAGACCCTTTGGTGCAATAACTCTCTGTCTCACACACACAACAACAATATCTGTAGCTGATAAAAGAAACTGATAACCTGTACAACTTGCGTAAAGGGAAATAGTTGATTGAGGTAGAGTTGAATACCTGGTCAGCACCGTTATTAATTTGTGTGTCTTGTTCTAGATGAAATTTGGAGGCATTATTCCAGAGGAATATTACTTGCGAAACATTAGGTCCCCTCTCCAACCCACAGATCCAGGTGTCGAAGACATTTGGATATCACCCAAAAGCTTTTGCAACTACCCATTTGTGACGAGGGAACCATATTCAGTCGTCAGGTTCGAATTCCGCACAGAAGGAGGATCAGTAGAAGCAAGTGTGTTGTTCAAAGAATTTGGTGCCGATCCAGAGTAAGTACAGGAATAAAATGTTTTGTTATATTCCATAATGTCAACACCTCTAGATCATGTAGACACATTATATTGCTACGCTTAAATTCACTTACTATTATTAACATTTTAACTGGGGTCTATTTTCCAGACAATTAGATCTCCCGTCTCGTGACGAGTACTTAGACGAGGCTGACGAAAGCAGTCCATGGAGGTTAATCAGCCCATATTTCCATATACCGACGCATATAAGTCCTGTGGACAATTATTGTGAGGCACCATGGCCAGGAATCTGTAAGTATACTGCGTAAATCCTCATTTTTGTTAAATGCAAAATATTATAAACGCATAACAAATAAGATGACTGTCAGTATCTTACTGGAACAGGAATTGAATTCAGAATATGATTTACCTGCCAAGAGCATTTACGAAAGCACCTCGTAAGACTGATGTGTTCTAACCTTATTAGATTCGCTTACCTCAATGCTAACCTATGGAGAAAATTTGTCTACTATTTACAGCTCCATAAATGTTGAAAAACCATTAAAAATGGTATTTTCAGATAGACCGAACTTTCCTGTACCTTGCAACAGGATTCATTTTATAAATTTCGTCCACAAAAGGAATTTATCAGTATTTAAAGCACACTATACCGGATTTCCCCCCCGAATAATTTAAATTCTAAAATATAATTTTCATTGTTTTTAAGAAACGAAAAATGTCTCCCAGATGTAAAATTTCTTTTTCTATTACAGAGTACAATAAAAAAATCTTTAAATCCAAGTCGGCAATCCTTAGACACATTTTCTACATAGGTTAACGGTGAGGTGACGGCTTGTAGTGGATCTGTGGTACAGCGCGCTGGCTTTCTCTGCTGAGGGTTCTCGGATCGAATCCCGGCGTCGCGCCACTAAAATACCTCAGTTTGTGTCGTCCCTTCATAAGGGGTAATGCTGGTACGCCTATATGGTGCTCGCATAATAAAATGGCCAGCAAACTGCGGTGAAAATAGGCGAATGTCTTCACGACAATTGCCTCCGATAGATAAAAAACATTGAGGTTAGGGATTTCAATAGGGCTAGTACATAGCAGCCTTAATATCATATTTTATGAGGTTTTTAAAACCCATCTTTATACCCAAGAATTAAAAAAAACGCTCACCGTAAAGCATTCACAGCAATGGTGAAACTTCTTTAGGGTGTTTTATTAGATCTCACTCCGTAAATTCTCAGTGTATTTAAGATGTGGGTATAATCTAGAACAGGGGTACTAAAACTTGTTGCCCGCAGACAGCAAACCAAGTTTTTATGTTATGCCCGAAACACTTACAATCATTATCTGGCAGGGGAGTTTGTTAACATAATTTTGGAAATGAATGCCTAGAAACAAAAGCTACATAATTACAAGATAAAAAGAACTTTTTATATACCATTTTTTAAAATTTTCTGTTGAATCATATAAACTTGACAATTCTATGTATTAATAAATACTTTTTAAAATATTTATTTGATGAATTATCCCATCAACTTGAAAGAAAATGCAGTTAATTGGAAGTTAACTTGCATTTAACTTTTCGTTCCCGTTCCAGCCAATAGATGGCTGCACCAGTCTACAAAACGAAATTAACCGAAAATTACTGAAAATTAATTTAATTCTGCTTAAAGAGGGCTAAAAGTATTTAAAAAATGTATTGTCATCGTGTTCTGAGCTATTCTAAAAATTTCAAATGTCTAGCTAGTCGGGCAGTTAGTTAAAAATCGATTGCAATGTTTTTTACTTGACAAACACACACACAAACACACAAGAAAGCAAGTTAATAAAAACAAGGTAAAAAATGAGCCACTTGTTTCTCACGTTTTTTGCTTCAACGTATCTTTGTGAATCATCCAATACAAAAATGAAATATGGGAACGTATACATAAATCGAATATTAGAACTTATATAAAAATCGGCTGACACATTCTTACCTTGATGACGTATGGAGAGTAGTAGTTATACTTGTTTCATGGGCAAGAAAAGCCAAATAATTACAAGATTAAAAGAACTTTTTATATACCACGTTTTTAAATTATCTGTTGAATCGTATAAACTTGACAATTCTATGTATTAATAAATACTTTTTTAAATTTTTTTTGATGAACTATCCCATCAACTTGAAAGAAAATGATCAAATGCATAATAAAGAGAGCAATTAGAAGAAATTTTCAAACAACAAAATTAACTGAAAATGAATTCAATCCTGCTTAAAGATGGCTAAAAGTATTAAAAGAATGCATTGTCATCGTGTTCTGAGCTATTCTAAAGGTTTCAAATGTCTAGCTAGTCGGGAAGTTAGTTAAAAATCGATTGCAAGATTTGTACTGGACAAACAAGGAAGCGAGTTAATAAAAACATGGTAAAAAAGGGTAATTTTGAGGTTATGTCATTGAAAAATATGTATGAAGTGCCCCATCGTGCACGAAAAGCGACACATCTCTATCTCGCCATTTGTCCACCCGAGAGCAGTTGTATAAGTTTTATTGTAGTGCTAGTTCAAGCTGTAGAGTATTCTTTAAGTTGATTTTTCTCAAACGCTGCATTTTTGAGTTGTATCACTTTCCTTGCGGGGTTGCGATATGTTGAAACAAGTATAAACCTAATTTGTCTAAAATTGTCAAAAATTTGTTTCAACGTAAAAAATCACACTCATTGTAAAATAAACTTTTGAATGCATTTAGGTTTTGAGTTTTATTTTTTACATTACTTAAATATGAGGTATAGGGTTATATGTTGCGGACCACTTAAAGTAGAAAATATGGGCGACGTATCAAACATAAAGAATATCTATATATATAAAACAGTTCCGTAACTCACTGACTGACTGACTCACTCACTCAATGACATACAACGCACAGACCAAACCGCTCGACCTAAAGGGCTGAAATTTTGCATGGCGATTCTTCTTATGGTGTAGAGGTGCACTAAGAAAGATTTTTGAAAAATTCATCTTAGATTTTTTAAAATTAAATTTTTAAGCTGTTTTTGTAACTTTTTTTAGTTTGCGTTTAAAATAATAATTTGAGGGTTATAAAATTTATATCACGAGAAAGATCCTAAAAATTACTTTAAAATGAAATCTTTTTCGAATCTTTACCACCATTTTCTGATTTTTGGTGAATTTTTAAAGATTCATTTTTAGAATTTAATTTATTAAATGCTGATCACGTGATTTCTTTTTCTGGTACTTTAAATAAATTTTTCGTCACGTGCATAACAACTAAATAGACAAAAAAAATATTTTTTTTTCTTTCTAATGCAGCAGACGATTGGATATTATCCCAAAAAAACAAATATCCCTTACGATTTTATATATATATATATATATATATATATATATATAGATATATATATATATATATCGGGTGGCCATAATTAAACTGACAGTGCTCACAGTGTTCTGCAGCGCGATCTATTTGCGAGAATGACGCCACATTTTGTAGGAAGATTAAACAAGACGGGGGACGAAGGATTCAGCGAAAAAATAAATTAGTTCCAAAAGTCACCGCTAGGGGAATATTTGGCGCTGTGTAATAGAAAATAGACTGTTAACAAATGCAAATCAATACGGAAATTACCTTTTATTTTGCATTCAAATGAGGTTCAATGTGGCTGCCGTTGTTGTGAACCACATATTGCATTCTGTGCACAGTATGCACAACAGCAGAAAGTAACATGTCTGCAGGAATCTCCCGTACAGTCCGTGATATGTTATCCTTCAACGTAGCCAGGTCCTGGACCACTCCTTGATAGACCTTGGACTTAAGGTAACCCCAAAGCCAGAAGTCGCATGGGGTAAGATCAGGCGACCGAGGTGGCCATGCAGTTGGAAAGTAGCGGCTAATGACTCTTTCTGTTGTGAATTTCTGTCGTAGCAGCTGTTGCACCCTTACAGCAACGTGTGGAGGGGCTCCATCTTGCATGACAATGATTTCCCCCAGGCATTGTCTTTGCTGAAGTGCCGGAATGACAAAGCTGTTCAATATGTGGCGATATTTCTCTCCGGTAACAGAACAGGTTTCCGGTCTTGTCGGGGTAATGTTCTCATAAAAGAATGGACCTACGATAAATTCCGCTGTGAACCCACACCAAACAGTTACCTTTGGTGAATGTAAGGGAATTTCTGTGACTGCATGTGGTGATTTGTCATCCCAAATTCGGCAGTTCTGGGTATTCACAGTTCCATGCAGTTAAAAGTGGGCCTCGTCTCCCCATAAGATTTTCCACGGCCAAGCATCATCCACCTCCATTCTGGCAAGAAAGGTGAGAGCAAAAGTCAATCGCTTATCATGGTCGGGGTACAGTAACTCCTGTACACGGCTAATCTTGCACGGATAGAAGTTGATAATCTTTCGTAAGATTTTCCATACCGTACTGTAAGGCATATCCATATTCCGAGCTAATCCACGAGCGCTAGAGGTGGCAGCAATATTGTCTGGTCCTCTGTCGACAATCGCCGTGGCAACTGCTTTGATTGTATCCTGTGGTACAGGTTTTCGTCCTCTGCCTGACTGAACCTTCAGAGAACCCGTTTTCTCAAACGTCGTAACCATTGCTTTTAGCCCATTAACTGACACAGGACCGTTACCTTTACGCATTTTTTTGTGCGTTCTAAAATCACGAAGAGCGGCTGACGCGTTGCACTGGTTGAGATAAAAGAATTTGACCAGTAACGCACGCTCGACTAAAGAAAGAGACATTGCACATAAACTTTCAATCCGATTGATTCGAAAAAGTAACACATTGCCTTTTAAAACCCAAGCAGCTGGCACTGTGCCAATGGATGTAGCGTGAAATTTGAATAAAGAACTTCTTCTGCTTAGCGTACGTGATATTGCAGATCACGAGACTTTATCGGTGTTTATGTAGATTTTACGCTTTTTTAAAAGTGTTGCCATATTGCACTTGAACTAAATAAGAAAATGTGCATAATAAAAGGTAATTTTATTCCGTATTAATTTGCATTTGTTAACACTCTATTTTCTATTACACAGCGCCAAATATTCCCCTAGCGGTGACTTTTGGAACTAATTTATTTTTTCGCTGAATCCTTCGTCCCCCGTCTTGTTTAATCTTCCTACAAAATGTGGCGTCATTCTCGGAAATAGATCGCGCTACAGAACACTGTGAGCACTGTCAGTTTAATTATGGCCACCCGGTATATATATATATATATATATATATATATATATATATATATATATATATATATATATATATATATATATATATTTATTTTTGGCATTAATTGCATACATTGACCATTGTATTTAATTTGAATGTACTCCGTAGCGAAATGCGGGTTTTCAGCTAGTATTGATATAAACGAAATACTTAATTCACTTGTTTGTCTGGAAGGATCTTTTCCAAAATGAAGCACATTAATTTCAAGGAAATTGACGTTGATTTTACTGCCCTTGCTGCCTGACGTGCTCATCTATAAGCTTATAATACTAGATATTTAGTTTTAGTCTGCTCTTTGATTATTAAGAAAACCGATTTTCTGTTTTGTTTTATAATATAAACATATTTTTGTGGATCCGACTTTATTTCATTTTGCCAAGAAAACTGATTTAAAAAAATACATGTTTCATTTTCCAAAAATCAACTGCATTTTAAAAAAAGTTGCTTTTCAAAAGTTGCGTTTTGTAATTTTCGCATGTTTTGCAAAATGTTTATTCACTTTGAAATTAGAAAAATTAATTTTTCACTAAGCAAGCATTTTTATCAAGAATGCAGTGTTGCTGTAAAAAGAATAATACAATTTTTTCTTACGAGTATATTATAATACTGTGATTTTGAGAACCCTGCATTTATTATGTATTTTAAATAATTCAAAATTAAATATTTAAAATTATTTTAAAGTTAAAATATTAAGTATTCAAATCTAATATTAGCTTTTCGTAATTTACCCTTTCGTACAGCAAACATTAAAATTCGCTTCTTTATTATGGTTGGCCCATCGTCCTTATTATATATATATATATATATATATGAAATGGAGCTTATTCTTACCCAGCTTCATTATGTCGTCTTATCTCACGTTACTCCATCTTAACCTATTCCTAAATAATTATTAATGATATAGCGGTCAGTGATTACAAGCCTGTGGCAAAGAACTACAAATTAATTACACTTAAGAGTTTATTTCCGAATGTTAACCTACCCCGATTCAATCTATTAATTACCTGCCAAGCGGTCATCTCGATCCTCGTGACGCGTGACCAACCACGACCAAAAACTATCCCTCTCTGCGTGAAAACTCTATTGTTTCAAACCGTCTAATGCTATAGCGCATGCGCGTGACGTATGCGCCGAAAGTGGGGAATAGGCACGGCCTAGGTTTGATACTATTAATAGACTCTCTCTCTGTTCGTTCAAAAAGGGAATTCCCCTAATTCGCGGCGCATTTCAACATACGATATGAAAATAGTGGCGTGTTACGCTATGAAATTAACTATCCTGAAGACCCCCTGTAAAATTATTGAATTATTGTTTTGACACACACACACACACACATATATATATATATTTATATATATATATATATATATATATATATATATATATATATATATATATATATATATATATATATATATATATATATATATATATATATAAATAAATATATACATATATATATATCAAGTGGCACCCTGATTGTTTTGATTTTTCCACGCCTGCTCTAGAGTACTAATTGGCTGAAATAGACTTCTAAGTAAAAGGATGTGGAATTGATATATTTTCTTTTATAGAAACTTTCGAAAGAAAGAGTTTGCTTTTGATGTAATATTTTATTTTATTTTCTAGATGTTTATAAATTTGATAACTCAGGTAACTGGCTGACTACAAGAAGGCTCATCATTAGAATCAAAGTTCTGCCACCAGGCTCAAAGCCCTTTTCATGAATTTATTGACAATTACCAAAAATAACCTTGGCCAAACGAAAAGCTGGAAGCGACTTGACTACTTTCACTGGAGCTCTATTTAAATTTATAAGTATGTTTTATGTAAAGTGTGAATGTTATACAAATTAAACGTAAACTTTTCAATACTTCAACTACTGTCCTTTTTTTCATTTTCATAGTATTCTGTAAAATCCTACAAACCCATCATAAGATTCATTGTCCCCCCTCTCTCTACACATACACGCACACACACACACACACACACACACATATATATATATATATATATATATATATATATATATACACTAGCTGTTAGCTGTTTACCCGGCGTTGCCCTGCTATTTATTAGTCTCAATTTTTTACTACACAGGAAAAGGAATGAATTCTACCTATCGTGTAAAATCTAAGTAATTTTATTTACGGGTATTTAAAAGTATATGTACTGTTCTGAACCAACCCCCCAAGCGCTGTTGCAGCAGCGCCCCCTTTTAAAAACAAGGGTGTTTGTTTACCAGAGTTCTTGGAGAGACACCTTCGGAGAGACGTGTTTTGCGGTGCTTGTGACCGCGTAACCGATGGGTCTGAGTCTTTTATAGAGTTATGTAATAAACTGAGCTTTAAACAGTCCATGAGTGATTACTTTGTGTGGTGTCCTGAGCTAGCGACGACACCTGGTCCGTCGAGCCGGAGAAGGCAACCTTGGATATTTTTGTGTGTTAACCTCCGGTTCGATTGTGATGCTCCGGAAAGAGAAGTAGGAATCTTTTATAGTACATTAGAGAATATATGTGATTTAATGAGTTCCGAATTTTAAAACTGTGATTTAATGAGCCCTGAATTTTAAAACTGTGATTTAATGAGTCCTGAATTTTAAAAGTGTGATTTAATGAGTGCCGAATTTATATCTGTGATTTTATGAGTTCTGAATTTTATAACTGTCAGTTAATGAGTACTTAATTTGTGTTGCTGTGAGATTTAACGCATATTTACTGAATTACTGATACAATGTTTAAGAACGCGATAAAAGATGATCTTCGGCTTGTTGCCGTAAATCTAAATGAAGCAGTAACGGACAAAATGTCTGTGATCGAGTTGACAAATATTATAAAGCGTTCTGAGAAATTTAAAATTGATCCTGATTATGTTGAGGAATTAATTACAGAGATTGTGGATACTAGAAAATCAGAAGAGCAGAGAGAGTTAGATTTAAAAAATAAAGAGATAGAGTTTGAAAAACTTAAGCTGGAAAAAACACGAGCCGAGCTAGAATTGGCTAAAATCAGAGCAGAATCGAGAGAGATTTCCCCGGAAAAAGAAAATCCGGTTGAGAAAAGTGAGTCTTTAGAGTCTCTTGTGAAAGGTGTTCGAACTTTAACTTTAAGAGTTCCTAGCAAACCCGAAGGATGGGTGCTATATTTTGCATCGTTAGAGAGAGCTTTTCACACGAAAAACGTACCAGAAAAGTTCAAAGCTGAGATTCTCATAAATTTGCTTGGTGAGAAGGCCTCAAATGTGCTGACATACATCAAAGATGATGAGCTTTGCGACTATTCAAAAGTCAAAACAATCGTCTTACGGGAATTCGAACCGTCGCCGCAAGATGTTTTAGACCAATTCAGAAAGGCAGTACGTCAGACAAATGAGACGCATTTACAATTTACATCTCGACTAACAACTAGTCTTGATTACTACCTAAAATTGAGAAAAGTGACAGATTTCGAAACGTTAAAAAAACTCTTGATTTCCGATAAACTATTTCAAACATTAGACAAAGAGACTGCTTCTTTTATAAGCGTAAGGCAGGCTGAAACGTGGTTTCACCCGATTCAGATGTCCAAGGAGATTGACGTATATTTTGCTTCACGAGGAAAAACCATGACCATAAATTCCAGTTATCAGAAAAATTCATATTCGAGAAATGTGTCTAAATCATTTTTATCTGAAGTGAAACATTCACAATGCATATTATATTGCGAGGAAAAAATTAATCATGTTGTATCTAAATGCCCAAAGTACAAAGCATTATCTATCAATGAAAGAATTGAGGTGGTGAAGAGAAATCGTCTATGTTTCAACTGTCTAGGATCTCACAAGAAATCAGTTTGTGAGTCAAAAAGTTCCTGTTACTTTTGTGGAAAAAAGCATCACTCTTCGCTATGCTATGCGAAAGGGGAAATTGTCCTTGGACATCACCCCCCTGAGAGAGCATCTTCGGTTACGAGTCAACCCCTCCTTTCTCCCAATGCAGAGGTCTTTGAACCCAGACATCCCTTATCAGCGGCAACAGATAGGGTCGAGTCGTCCTTCCAGAATACTAGTCAAAACAATAATTCAGTTCTTTCTGTGCGAGGGATAAATAAATGTAAAACCGTTTTGCTCAGTACTGTGAATTGTTTATTGAGGGACAATCGAGGAAAATTGTATAATGCGCGAGCAGTTTTAGATCCAGGGGCAATGAATTCATTCATGACCATAGACTGTGCGAATAGTCTCGGTTTAAAAAGAGATAGAACCAATATGACAGTTTGCGGGATAGGAGATACCTCCACCACAATTAAATATGTGGTTAGTACAACAATTTCCAATTTTGAGGGAAATTTTAAAAAAGAATTAGAATTTTTAGTTGTATCCAGAATTACAGATTTCTTGCCGTCAAAAATGCTTAAGGTAAATGTGCCAGAATTAAGCTATGTAAAGCTAGCGGATGAAAACTTTAATGTGCCAGGTCGCGTAGATCTGCTTTTGAGCGCTGAGATCTTTTATGAGCTGTTACAGCCAGGTCAGATTTATCCTGCTAATAGTAATTTGATTCTACAGAATACAGTTTTTGGATATGTAGTTAGTGGGAGCATACCCATAGCAACTGAGGGAAATGTACATTGTGGGTTCATTGGGGATAATACTGGTTTAAACGAAGCTTTAGAGAAATTTTGGGAAATAGAAAATGTGGAGATAGAAGTACCCAAAAATAAAGAAGCATTAATTTGTGAAGAGCATTTTGAGAAAAACGTTAAGAGAGATAGTACGGGGAGATATATAGTAAAAATGCCATTAAAAGAAGATCCAATGAGTTTAGGAAAATCCAGAGATATTGCCCTTAAAAAATTAAATTCGCTGTGGAGTCGCTTTTTAAGAGAGCCTGAGTATTTAGAATTATATAGGGAATTTATGCGCGAATATAAGGAATTGGGCCACATGAAGGAAATTTCTGAGTGTGAGGAAGAAGTGGGAACATATTATATACCACATTTAGGAGTCTATCGCCCTGATAAAAGTACGACAAAACTTCGTGTAGTTTTTAACGCTTCTTCACGAACAACCGTAGGTAATTCACTCAACTCCTTGCAATATAACGGTGGGGTTAGTCAGGAAGACCTTTTTTCAATAATGGTGAGGTTTCGTAAGCACATTTATGCTTTCGTGGCTGATATTAAGCAAATGTATAGGATGATTTTAATTGACCCCAGCCAAACTAAACTTCTGAGAATTCTTTGGAAGGAGGGAGTGAATGAGCCAGTTAAGACTTATGAGCTCAAAACAGTGACGTATGGCACAGTAAGCGCACCTCATCTCGCTACCAGAGTGTTACTTCAGTTATCCAGAGATGAATATGAGAATTATCCTTTAGCGTCGCCAGTTTTAGAGAGGGATTTCTACATGGACGATGTCCTGAGTGGTGCCGACACTCTGAGCGAAGCAAAGGAACTTCAATCGGAGTTAATAGGGGCTCTCAAGAGCGGAGGCATGATGCTACACAAGTGGTGTAGTAATAACCCTGAATTAAAAACAGGGCTTGACAGTGACTACAATTTTCAAGAAGAAACAAAGGCGCTAGGTGTTTCGTGGAAACCTAGCATTGACCACTTTACTTTCCAAATTCAGCTGGAAAACGTGGTTCCGCCTACGAAGAGATCAGTGCTTTCCACAATTGCGCGAGCTTTTGACCCCCTTGGACTCTTAGGTCCGGTGGTGGCGAGAGCAAAGATCTTTTTACAAAAACTGTGGTGCTTGAATTTAGACTGGAGCGATCCGCTTCCTGACACGGAAGCGCAACAGTGGAAAGATTTCATTGAATCCTTGCCAGCAATAAATAACGTGAGTGTTAAGAGGTGTATACTGATAGAAAAATCAGTGCATATTGAGCTTCACGGATTTGCAGATGCGTCCGAGTCTGCATATGGATGCGTCATTTACTGCAAATCAACGTCAGAAAATGGTGCCTTCGAAGTGAACTTGGTTTGTAGCAAGTCACGTGTGTCGCCTCTTAAGCGGGCTACAATACCAAGGTTAGAGTTATGTGCAGCTGTTCTTTTAGCAAAGTTGATAACCAAAGTGAAGAGTGCCTTACAATTTAAGGCAAGTGACATCTATCTGTGGAGTGATTCCATGATTGTACTTTCATGGATACGAAAAGAGCCCTACCTACTAAAAACGTTCGTGGCAAACCGTGTAGCCAAAATACAAGACCTGACAACAGTGCAACAGTGGCGTCACGTGTCTTCCGAGAACAATCCAGCGGACCTTATCTCCAGAGGAATTAATCCTGAGAAACTGGCTACGAGTGAACTGTGGTTCGAGGGTCCTACTTTCCTGACTGACCGAGAGTATCCCGAACGTGAAATTCCTACGTCGGTCATACGATACGAGTTCACGTCTGAACTCAAACATTCAAAACAAAGTGACTTACCTGTGCTTACTGTAACTTCTAATTCATTCCACCAAGAGTTATTTAGTATTAGTAACAATTACACTAAATTATTGCATGTTGTGAGCTATCTTTTCAGATTTATATACAACCTGAGGAACCCAACTAAAAAGAAATTGGGACCTTTGAGCACAGAGGATATCAAGAGGAGCGAAATCTTTATTGTGAAAGAGGTTCAGAGTCGAGAGTTCCCAGAGGAACTCAAATGTTTAAGTCGTCAAAAAAGTGTTCCTGTCAAAAGTAAGATAAGATGCTTAAACCCCTTTTTAGGAAAGGAGGGAATAATAAGAGCGAACGGCAGAATAAAGCATGCTAATGTAAATTTTGACAGTAGATTCCCTATTATCATGCCAAGGGGTCATAAACTTACTAAACTCATTTTAGAAGCATATCATAAGCGGTATTTTCATTTAGGCCCTACCGCTTTACTACATTATGTTAGGCAAAAATTTTGGCCTGTACAGGGTAAAGCATCATGCAGAAAAGTTGTGCACGATTGTATTGAGTGTTTTAGAGCTAAACCCGTAGGAGTTGACCAATTAATGGGTGATTTACCCAAAGAGAGAGTGACTCCTGATTTCCCATTTAATTGCTCAGGAGTAGACTTTTGTGGGCCATTCATTATTAAGTATAAAAATCAAAGAAAGGGTGTATTTCATAAAGTGTACGTATGTCTCTTTGTATGCTTGGTTACAAAAGCCATCCATCTCGAAATGGTAACCGATTTGACCTCAGAGGCGTTTGTAGCATGCTTAAAAAGATTTGTGGCTCGTAGAGGTCTGTGTTCAAAATTATTTTCGGATAACGCTACAAATTTCACAGGTTCCAATAAGGAGCTTTGCCAGTTACATAATTTAGTTGTAAAACCAGACGATAACCTTGCTAATTATATGTCAACTGAGGGTATCGACTGGAATTTTCTCCCACCTAGAGCTCCTAATTTTGGTGGTCTCTGGGAAAGCGGAGTAAAGGCCTTTAAATATCATTTTAAAAGAGTTGTAGCAAATTCCAGATTGACGTATGAGGAATTCCTAACAGTCATTACCCAAATAGAAGGCATCCTAAATTCTAGACCGCTTGTGCCTCTGTCGTCAGATACTGAGGTGTATGATGTATTAACTCCTGCTCACTTTCTAATCGGCAGATCCTTAAATGCTGTTGTAGAGCCAAATTTAATTGAGGTTACAGATACTCGCTTGTCCAACTGGAAAAGAATGACAAAAATAATTCAAATTTTTTGGAGGAAATGGCAAGTACAGTATCTTAATAATCTGCAACAGAGGTCCAAGTGGATGGTGGAGAAAAATAATGTGAAAATCAATGAGCTAGTGCTTCTCAAGGATGAAAATCTACCTCCTCAAAAATGGGCATTAGGTAGAATAATTGAGCTCTATTTTGGTGATGACAAACGGGTCAGAGTTGTTAAGGTGAAAACTCAGTCTGGAATCTTTAAAAGGCCCATTACTAAAATCTGTATTTTACCTGTTAATGCGTAATCTTTATATTAGTATTTTTTGTTATGTGTATAGCTTAATGTTTTCATACTTGTGCTTATTTTATATATATTTTTTATATTTTTTAATTTACGTTTGTGTTTAATGATTATATAACTAAATGGTTGAATGTTACCATTGCAACGTGGGGCGGAATGTTCTGAACCAACCCCCCAAGTGCTGTTGCAGCCGCGCCCCCTTTTAAAAACAAGGGTGTTTGTTTACCAGAGTTCTTGGAGAGACCCCTTCGGAGAGACGTGTTTTGCGGTGCTTGTGACCGCGTAACCGATGGGTCTGAGTCTTTTATAGAGTTATGTAATAAACTGAGCTTTAAACAGTCCATGAGTGATTACTTTGTGTGGTGTCCTGAGCTAGCGACGACATGTACAGTATAGAAATGATAAAATAAAATTACAAATTCACTCTATTATTTAACTCAAAACTTGATTATAAACAACACTTCTATTTTCCTATATTCATCTCAGTGACTCCAAAAACAATGGATTCGACAATACTCTCGGACATTTTGGACATTTCATTTCCCCCCCTTTCTCCCCTCCCCCAATGCTGATGGGGTGGGGCTGAACTTGCACTTAAACGGCATCAGTTATGTCACTATTCGTCTCAGCGACACCGAAAACTATGGATTCGGGACTACTCTCGGTCGTTTTGAAGATTTTATATTCCCCCTTCTTTCCCCTCTCGCCCCCCTATGCTAATGGGAGGGCTGAACTTGCACTTAAACGACATCGGGAATGTCACTATTAATCTCAGTGAACCCGAAAACATGGATTCGAGAGTGATATCAGTCGTTTTCGATTATTTTTACATGTGCCCCCTGACCCCCTAGGGGTGCTAGGGGTGTCTTATTCCGAATCTAAACCATTCTCGAATCAATTTAATCGCACACACAAAATTTCATAAAAATCAGTCCAGCCGTTTAGGAGGAGTGAAGTCACATACACACGGACAGAAGATATATATATATATATATATATATATATATATATATATATATATATATTAGATAGAAGATATATATATATATATATATATATATATATATATATATATATATATACAGTGGAATCTCGATCGATCGTTTTCGGATCCATCGTTTTTCCGTATGTGTCGTTCTTTTTATCCAGTCCCAACGATCATATTGCTTTGTTATGTGTCCGCATCTATCGTTTTCCCGCATTTATCGTTCATTTCCATCGGTCCCTTGAAAAACGATAGATCGAGATTCCACTGTATATATATATATATATATATACACTCATGGACAAAAAAATTAGCGCACCAAGAAGGAGTCGTCAAAATGAAACGAAATTTTACATACGTAATGACTACTTTGATATAAGTAAATGATAAGAAAATCAAAGAAAAAGGATAATTTATTTCAGAGAAAAAGGCAAAAGAACGGAGGAGTTAATACTCCGTTGGACCCCCTCTAGCGCGAATGCACGATGCGATACTATGGGGCATTGAATCATACAAGTTCTGTATGATGTCTTGAGACATTTCGTTCCATATTTGCTGTAACCTTGACTTCGTTCAAACTCGTGGGATGCCCAACTCGTCGTCCCAAATGATCCCAGATATTCTCGATTGGAGACAAATCTGGGGATCGGTCAGGCCAAGGAAGTGTAGTAACAGTGCGGAGACAGTCTTGTGACACCCTTGCCGTATGAGGCCGAGCATTGTCTTGTTGAAAAATGGCTCCTGGGAGCCGTTGCATGAGTGGCAACACATGTGATTGCAGGATTTCATGAACATACCGCTGGGCTGTCATGGTGCCACGGAACAATACTAGGGGTGACCGTGTATTGTAGGCAATGGCACCCCATACCATCACACCAGCTGTGGGAGCGATGTGTCGCTGTACAGCAAAGGCAGGATTGAAGCGTTCACCACGGGCTCTCCACACACGAACACGATTGTCATCACTGCCGAGATTGAATCTGGATTCGTCGCTAAAGACGACCTGGTTCCATTCCGCTGCAGTCCAGTTTCCTCGTGCGCGGCAAAACTCCAAACGGAGGCGTCGATGGGTGGGCGTCAAGGACAGCACACGTAATGGGCGCCGCGATACCAACTGTCCTTCATCCAGGCGCCTTCGTATGGTTCGAGAAGATACAGAGGCCCCTAGTGAAGGTGCTACCTGTGCCTGGGTGGCGGCCGATGAAGCAGTTGGCTGTACGCGTGCATTTCTTACGATGTGGCGGTCTTCTCGACGACTGGTCTGTCGAGGGCGTCCTGAGCCTGGTCTTCGTGTACATGACATCTCTCGGGTCCACTGGTCCCAACACCTCCTCACAACACAATCAGAGCGGCCTAATTGACGAGCTACTCGCCTAGCTGACCACCCAGCTTCCATCATCCCGACGATTCTCCCCCTCTCAAACTGCGACAACTGCTTATATTGTCTTCGAACACGGCGTAATGGTATGTCTATCTCAGCTCTTCCTTTGTAAATGATTCAGCACACTCAAACAAGCTTTGGTTACCTGTTTTATACTCCACAGAGTACGATGTTCAACGCCCTCTACCGGCTATACGTAATGCGCAATCACGCTGCATTTCTAATCATTTGCATATCTCCCCGACATGTACCTTCATTGCAAGTTTCGTTACGATCCCGCAATTATTTCTTGGTGCGCTAATTTTTTTGTCCATGAGTGTATATATACAGTGGTGCATCCAGGGTGTGGGCCAAGAGGCCCTGCCCCCCCCCCCTCGAAAGAAATAGAAATTGAATTATGAATATTGATTTTGCATTATAAATATTTTTATCCGTTCATCTTGCCCCCCCCCCCCCATGCATTATAAATATTTTTATCTTTTCATCTCGGCCCCCTCAAGAAAAAATTCTGGGTGTGCCACTGTATATATATATATATATATATATATATATATATATATATATATATATGTGTGTGTGTGTATATATATAAATCAAATTGAAACAACGTAATTTTATTAAATAGCATCATAACGATAAACTGCAAAAGAATCAAAACATCTTAAAGTTTGCATGGAAAATGACATTCAAAGTGACAATCGAGTAACCAATTTTACACAAGCAGGAAATTACAGACGCAAAATTCATGAATGTAATGTAATCCATGGACATATTTCAGATTCTTTGAACATATGACTAATTTTCCAGTAATGCTTAACACATACTTGAATTTTGATATTACATTCGTGCTCTCGTTCCAGAATATCTTGAACATTTTAATCAAGTATATTCTATCTAATATTATAGTTACAGATAAAAATAGCAGATGGCAGCACTACAAAACCTTTCATTTTATAGTTGGGTAAAAAGAAATTAGATGGCAGCACTTCATATATATTTGGTTTCATTTATATGTCGGTTGCTTTGAAAATTCATTTTAAGATGCTGCTTATTTCATTTTAACCTTGAATCTGTTCAGGTGATTAACTGATTTCAATCAGCCTAATATTACTTAAGTATACTTATTGTATTAAATACTGTATTTTTTTGTATACTTATTGTATACTTATTACATTTAAGTTACTTGTTTATTTAAACCCTAAATATGCTGGATTAAGTATAATTACTTGCGAAAACGTAATCCCTCTCTGATTAATTTGGTTTAGGAAGTCCTTCACTGACCTGTAGGGATTATATTTGTAAAAGTTTTTGTTTTTATAACCTGTATTGAAAACTTTCAGTTACGAATATTTTCAATACCCATAATGAATAAAAGAACAGTTTGTAAATTACGCTGGCATTTTGCACTCTTGGAAAAATTTGGAATGAACTTGATTTACTTGATTTTATTACGCTTGATTTTGTTTTCTCTTTAAGCATTCGATTCAACATTTTGAATCACCTGATATATAAAGTTTGTTAACCGCTTCCCCTACCTGAAATCAAATAAAATTATCCTTGCCTTAAAAATATAATGTATAAAAATAATAAATTATTGTTGCCATTTGTCATAAACTTATATCTCTACACATTTCAGACAGGTGTTCCATCAAAGGGTACTTTAAAACTTAAATTTTTTGGGGGGTAGCTTTCAGTTTAGAATAGAGAAAATTAAAAAGTCATGAAAATTACTGAGAATAAAACAAAATGAAAGTTTCGTTGTGATATAGTAAATAAATATATGATTAAAATATTCTTGAGGTATTCGCATATTTTGCGTAACTATGTATAATTGTGAACATATCAAAACATGCATTTTAAGAAAATTGGTCGGTATATAAAAGAAGGCCATTTTAACAGGTGATATACGATAGATATTTGATAAAAAGATTCCAGAGAATCGAAAAAAATTTCGTGTTAAAAATGCTGAAATTCTCATAAAGGAAAGCTCTTTACCAGTCAATATGTGTTGAGATGCTTTATGGCAATTTCCGTTTTCCGCACCTGCTAGTTTCCCTTTCCTTTTAAATCTTTTTGTTGGGTTTTGACAACAGATTTTCCGGTGATCTTGGAAAGAAAAGGCGCAGCTTGAAATCGAAAGTACTTATTTTAGAGGTATCTTGCTTAGCATGGGTTTAAAGTGTATTTGTAGTAAATGAAGAATGCACCATATAAAGACATTTCTTTGAAATCCTAATGCTAGAAAGTGTAAAGAGTATAATCGTAAACTTAGAGACGTGTCATATATATACATATTTATGCATAATTTACATATACAAAGTTTCACTGTTGTGTATGTACCGGGTGCGTCATAAATTCGTGCAAAGTTAAAAAATTCGAAATAAAAGAAATAATGATCTGAAAAATTTTCTGTTTTCGCGAATAGGATCAGATGCGTTACCTGTTGTCACCTTCATGCAGGATGGTTCTCCGCCCCACATTTCACGTGATATCAAGACGTTCCTGTTGGAATCTTTCACTGAAGACCGAGTTCTATAAGTCGCGGTTGTAAGGTTCAGTGGCCCTCACGATCACTAGACTTGACCCCAACAAATTTTTAGTTGGGGGGGGGGATAATTAAAGTCTCATGTGTACCGGGGCTCCCCAACCACTTTGATGGAACTGAAAAATGTCACTCGACAGACAGTCGCTTCCATCGATACTACAATCCGCTATAATGGGCTTAGTGACGCGCCTCACTTGCATATTACCTTGTGCTGGTAGTAATGCTGAACATCTGTTACTTTAAAATAAATGCATAGACTCATGTTATTGTGATCTGTTTGATTTTCTGTTTGAGTTTGCCTGATTTGCATAAAACTTCTCAGTATGACATGTGAGCGCCTTCTTTCGGTTACTTTTGGAAACTTTTTTTTTTTTCACATGGAAAAAAAAATCCAATGTCCCTCTGATCTTATAGGCGCAAACAGAAAATTTTTCTGAGTATTGCTTCTTTTATTATGAATTTTTGAACTTTGCACGAATTTATGACGCACCCGGTATATGTATAATTCACATCTCAACAACCTAATTTTATTTAATTGCACTATAATGCTAAACTGCAAAAGATGCAAAAAACATCTTAAAGTTTGAATGGAAAACGCCATTTAAAGTGACAATCGAGTAACCAATTTTATATAATCATAAAATTATAGACACAAAATTTCTGCGAATTTTTCATAAATTTTTCGTGACTGTACATTAGAAAACGAAGTATTGCTCTGATTCAAACTAGACCCTTCTTTACTAATAGACCATTCCTTTTAAAGGGAACAGAATATATCTCTTCTAGATATTTAAAGCCATTCAAATTGTGCGATTTCATAATTTTAAAATACATCACCCATATATGTATGTTAATGAACGCGATTAAATTTGGGATTTTAAGCTATTTTTGAGGCCGTGGCGGCCTTGTGGTACAGCGCGCTGGTTTTCGGTGCTGAGGGTGCTCGGATCGAATCCTGGCGAAGCGTCACTAAAATGTTTGTGTCGTCCCTTCATAGGGGGCAATGCTGGTCCGCCTATATGGCGCCCCCATAATAAAATGGCCAGTAAAACTGCGGTGATTTATAGGCGAGTGTCTTCGCGACAAGTGCCTCCGCATTGAAAAAAAAAGAACTATTTTTGTATATAAAATTGATTTATAAATCTTAAGGGGAGGGGGGATTTATGAAAACTTTTGCATTATATTTATTTTTATTTTTAATAACTTACTTTATTATTACTTTACACATTTTAATGAACAAATAATGTCCATTTTAGCCGGTTTGAAGGAGATATTTGCAAATTTAGCTCGAAAATTGGTCATTTTCAAATATTTATAACAAAGAAAAATATTTCATAAGAAAACAAAGAAAATATACACTTTAGAAATTAAAATTTTACTATTCACTTTTCTTCAGAACGTACAATGTTGTTTTAAAAATAAATTTAAAAAAATCATTATTAAAGTTTCTTAGAGTTGCCGTGAAGTGTAATATATTTTAATATCTATAAAGCTCAGCAAAACTTAAACTGATGAATACTGCCTGAAATTTCTAGTCTTTATGTAGGCTTAATAATTAAAAAACCTTTAAAATACAGGTTCTCAAAAAAGTTAAAATAATTGAACTTAAAGATTAAACTAGAAACTACACTAACTAGCAGTAATTTCTAAACCCTCTGAGGATCTACTGCCTCTGTTTACAATCAACTAATGGTATTTAATTCCTGGTAGAGATAATTTTACTGAGACATACTTTTCAAAACCTTTTTATAATTGAAAAGTTCAGTTAAAAATTTCTCATTTAAAAGAACGCTTGAGCTTTTTCCGTTCATAAGAAAAATGCTTCATGAATCTACAGTGATTTACATGGGTAGGAACCAGTTTCCGGCCAAAATAGTTTTTTTATTTATCAATCGGAAGCAATTTATAGTTTAAACTCTCAAGCCAAATCACTAATTTCCGCACTTACCGATTTACATGTGTGTGATTAATTCTGGGAAAACAGGAGGTCTGAATGGAGTTACTGAAAACTCAACCCGTTAAAAAATACATGTTTCTACAAACTATGTATCCACGTCACGATCTCATCATGAATTCTTTAGCTGACGTTGGTAACAAAGGCACTGTACACTGGAATTTCTATTATTGTTGTTGTTGTCGTGTGTAGGAATAGTGCTGAAGAATAAAGTCTTAAATTGAACTAAAAGCCTGGACAACAGCAGCTGTCACATCAAATGCTTATGGGTTGTACAGGAGCTCTTTCGGTGTCAAAACAAATTTGAAAAGGGCATCCACAAAGGTTGGACAGTAAAAGATATGTTTTAGACAAAGGTGGGTTTCTGGACAATTTATACAGTTGATAAAGGATATTGTTCATACAGGGTAGATTTTTATACCCTTGAAGCAGTGATTCCGAAACTTTTAATACTTGAGTACCACCTGAGAACTTTGTAGGGTCATGGTGTACCACTAGTTATGTTGTAACTTTTTGAGGGGGTCAAATAAATTCTATACACTTATGAATAACTTTACAAAATGTATTAAGTATAAATAAAATAAATTAAAGAAAAGGAATCCATAAAACTAGAATAACGCCATTTATACGTAATTGTGATTAACAAATGGCAAATATAAATTCTCAACACTAAGATGTCTTTATCAGAAGGCTTAATGAGAAATTTGCTGTTGATTTTGCTTATCTCTTATTAAAGTATCTCTGTCAGGTTCAGTAGTGCTTACCTTTAATCTTAAGTTGTTTTCCACACTCAGTATATTTCTGTACTTGTTTTACACATATACCAGCTATGAAAACCCACATACTCTGAAATCCACATGTGTACCACCTCAAATGCTCTCGCGTACCACCAGTTGGGAACCACTGCCTGAAAGTGATTAGTGCTTAGTCTAGCTATTGTAGAATAAATATTTTTGTAACATTTAAGGTACACCATTAGTGGTTTCCTTAGGTTCTAATTGGAATTTCCAATAGTGACTAGAATTATCAATTAATACATCATTCAACGAAAGCAAAGTGTCTTCGGCAATTTTAGGTGCAAAAATTAGTTGCTATTGTAACAAATTCTTGTCATGACAATTTAATGGTTTTGGTGAAGGTAGTAATGAATCTGTAGATGAGATACTACCCCGTAGAGCGGTCACTATTACTACAGCAATACAGGTCATCTTTAAAGATATCAAAAATAAACGCAACTAAACAGGATGTATCCGAATGTTTGGGAAATACTCAATCTTACTTTGGTTTTTAATGAGAACGATGCAAACTGTAATGAAACGAGAGACTTTATTTACAACATATTGTACACAACAAAAACAGAAGATTTTTAAGTTAAATGTCAGTTATTGTTCGAATCGTCCACTTCTGGAGCATCCACTTTGACTTTATACCATAGATGCTTTGCAGTCAACCAACTGTATGAATTGTCAAATTGTAACACATCTAGAAAAATAAAAGCAATCATAATTAATCATGAACAGAAAGCATATGTTTCAGCAAATTTCGCATGTATTGATAGCTTAATAATTTGTCGCCATGAAGAATTCCTGATTATAATAACACTCAATATTAGAATAATTTACTGTCGTGGGAAAACTGAATCGAAAGAAAGCGACTTTATCAAATATTTTACTCAAACAAATAGACATTCATATGATTTGATATACTAAATATGTGCTTCATATTTAAAAGAAATGACATCTATATTATAGATGCATCTAATTGATATTAAGACTGCTGTGTACTAACCCTATTGGATTCGCTCACTTCAATGTTAACCTATGGAGAAAATGTGTCTACTATTTACAGCTACATAAATGCTTATAATGAAATATAAATGGTATTTTCAGATTGTATGAACTTTTCTGCACCGTGCAACAGGATTCATTTTATAGATTTCGTCCACCGAAGGAATTGGTGAGCTTTTAAACCGCATTATACCAGACTTTTTCCCCGCATAATTTAAATTTTAAAATGTTATTTAAATTTTTTACGGGAAAATGCCCCAAGGTGTATAATTTAGTTTTCTATCACGAAGTACAATTTAAAAGAATTTTTAAATCCTATTCGGCAATCATTGGACACATTTTTTCCATAGGTCAACATTGCGGTGAGCAAATCCAATAGGGTTAGTACACAGCAGCATTAATAATCTCATTACCTCACCATTATTTTTTAATGTAGGAAATAGGTAAGAAATAATGTGTGAAGACCGTAAGCAAAAATATACTATTTAGTGACAGCTTTGGATTTACATTTTAGAAGGTCAGATTTGAACAGCTTGTTATTACAAAGAAATAAATATGTATAAATGAATATTTCTGGAATAAATATATTGAGAATAAACACTTCTACTTTTATGACCTGATAGAGGGCGTAAGTAGAAACAGGGATTTATCACCAGTTTCCCACGCAGTTTTTCAGACCACGATTAATTTTAAAGGGTAGAACATCAAATACAAGTACAATGAGCATATTAAATACTTAGGAGTTTACTTAGACAAGAAGTTAAATTTTAACTTTCATATGAATAATATTAAAGATAAGGTATGCAAATTTCAACACAGTATCAATAGAGTCAGTAAGAGTACGTGGGGTTTGGAACCTGAGATTGTCAAAAAGTTATATTCAACTGTAATAGAAAAGATACTAATGCATGGAGTGAAATCATGGTATAATGGTAAACATACAATGGATTTAAAATTAAGATAGATACAACGATCATTCTTAATAATGTTAACTAAATGTTACAGAACAGTCTCGACTGATGCACTCCACGTTCTATCAGAATGTATACCATTAGACTTAACAGCTAAAATTGAAAAGAATATTTATGTAATCTTCAATAAAGGATGAAATATAAAATTAGGAGACATCGTTGCGAAACAAAAAGCCGACCTCTAAAGAAAGTATGTGAAATTAGAAAATATGAATGGACATATAACATGAAATCAAAATCGAATATTAAATACTACACTGATGGCTCAAAAACCAACGAAGGTGTTGGTGTGGCGTGTATACGTTACAACCTTAATGTTCTAGAACAAACAATACTTAAACGTCTACCTAATAATGCATCATCCTATAGCGCCGAAGTTGAAGCCATTGACATAGCCATCACTGATGCTATAAGTAAAGGAATACAGGAAATCGACATATACAGTGATTCTAGAAGTACACTGCAAGCTATATGTGCATATTATTTTAAGGGAGATAGGACTGAAAATATAATAATTACAAGATAAAAAGAACTTTTTATATACCATGTTTTTAAAATTTCTGTTGAATCATATAAAATTGACAATTCTATGTATTAATAAATACTTTTTAAAATTTTTTTTTGATGAATTCTCCCATCAACTTGAAAGAAAATGAATTGGAAGATAACTTGCATATAACTTTTCGTTCCCGTTCCGGCCAATAGAGGGCTGCACCAGTCTACAAAACAAAATTAACTGAAAATAACTAAAAATTAATTTAATTCTGCTTAAAGATTGCTAAAAGTATTTAAAAAATGCATTGTCATCGTGTTCTGAGTTATTCTAAAAGTTTCAAATGTCTAGCTAGTCAGGAAGTTAGTTAAAAATCGATTGCAAGATTTGTACTTGACAAACGCACACAAACACACAAACAAGAAAGCAAGTTAGTAAAAATAAGGTAAAAAACCTAATAGAAAGTCATGAGATAGCAGTAAACCTACACTATAATCTCATTTTCATTAATCCTGTAGGTTCATTAATCACAGTGGGTTAAAGCCCACTGTGGGATTAATGAAAGTGAGATGGTAGACGCTGCAGCTAAACAAGCGACAACACTGAATGAAACCACAGGAAATTATAAATTAACTAAAGAACAGATTAAGAATAAAATTAAGAATTATTTCTTACATAAATATACGGCAAGAAAATTGGGAGAGAAGCAGTTTAGGAAGGAAAGTATTTGTGTTATTTCTTAGAGTTTCTATTAAAAGACTGGCGGTAAATTTCCTTGTTAATCAAGCAATAACTGAACATGGCTGTATAGGGGCCTATCAAAACAGATTTTTTGCTAAAAGAGATCTTTGTGAGTGTAGAAATATACAAACTATGAAGCCCTGTATCTACAATTGTAGCAAATGGACTGAAGCACGAAAAAACTTACCTTTGGGCTTTGAAGATTGGGCCCCTAGTAAATTATTTACGGACTAGAAGGTAACCCGTCATTTTGACGTCATAATACTAATAATGACGTCATAATGGAAAAAGTAAATGAAAGTTAAAAAATATCCCGAATTATCTAACAATATTGCATTTAATCCACACCTTGTAAAAGCAAACTCTTTCATTAGTATTTATTTATTTAGTTTTTCATGCGATTGGAGTTGTAGACTGCCATCCAACCCGTCATTTTGACGTCATAATACTAATAATGACGTCATAATGGCAAAAGTATATGAAAGTTAAAAAATATCCCGAATTATCTAACAATATTGCATTTAATCCACACCTTGTAAAAGCAAACCCTTTCATTATTTTTTATTTATTTAGTTTTTCATGCGAATGGAGTAGCAGACTGCCATCCAGTTTTTTACAGCTCACTACGCGATATGAATATTTGAGCTACCTGATTCATTCACATTCAAGTTTGTTTACTTTCAGAATTCATCGCAAAAGTAAACAGATTTTTAAAAACTTTTAAATATACAGCTAAAAGCATCCAATTTTTTTTAGTTCTGAATGTTTTATAGAAAAATAGGCTGAACAAACGTGATATGATGGAGAAGATATTAGTTTTTAGGTAAGAAAAAATTCTGATCCACATCTGAAATTGAAATTATGCCTAACCGGCCGTTTGTTTACTGAGGGCTTCAATTGAAAGATGAGTACAACCCGGAAGTGTTATACAGAGACACCGGCTATTATATATATATAATTATTACTGTAGGAGGTATATCAAGAATATTATGCAGGAACTTATGAATATGCACTTCCCCCTACAAAGGGAAGGTGGATAGCCCGACAGGTTGAAAAATAAAAAGAGACGTAAACGAATCGTAAAAAAAAAAACTTCGGGACCCGGCAGGTCTGGATTGCCGTCGGGATGATTAGTTTTTATTATTGAAGGGTCGTATAACCTTCGGGTGTGGACGGCAGCGATATTTATTACTTACCATACTAAAGTAAAATGTAAACAATAGAAATAAACAAAATTAAAATTCAAGCATAGACTGCTAATTCACTATAACATAAAACTTATCCTGCAAAGAAAACATTTTCAATAGAGGATAGCGCAGAAGCTTCATATCCTCATAATGAAAAAAAACAAATAATTCAACAGAGATAGATAAAAATAATACTAAAATAGACAAAAAACAAACAGAAATCAAGCACTCTGGGCATCCACGCACCAACGGCAAGATTCTGTATAAGTGCCGGAACTGAACCATAAAACAACAGAGGTAACCGACAGGTCTTGTCATCAAGGAGCCTAACCATGTCAGTTACCTTAAGGGGAACTTTTTGAATAGGATGCAGGTAAGCCCAAAAGACATCCCAAAGCCCCGAGTCCCCCAAAGAAGCAATTAGTCAAGAAGAAAATGAAAAGACAAACACAACTTACAGTATGGGCTCAACGCACCTTACATGCAAGCACACAAAAATCCTAATGCAAAGTAAGCGATGCTTACACACCCCAATTCCGTAAGTGACGGTTATGGCGAAACAGCAGCCAATTCTATCCTAAAGGTTACGTCATTGTAACATTACTATAGCTCCACTCCCCATTACAACTTAACCAAATGAAAACACAAAGAATAGTATTTGTGTATTAGAATAGTTATGACATGGTTAGGCTCCCTGATTACGAGACCTGTCGGTTACCTCTGTTGTTTTATGGTTCAGTTCCGGCACTTATACAGAATCTTGCCGTTGGTGCGTGAATGCCCAGAGTGCTTGATTTCTGTTTGTTTTTTGTCTATTTTAGGATTATTTTTATCTATCTCTGTTGGATTACCATATTAAACTAATTCTTTCGTCTCGGAATTTTTCTATCTGCACAATAAGAGATGCATATTTTAAATTTTTTTCCTCCTGGATTTGAAATTACATCTTTCAATGCAATGTTCTATATTTTAAAAAATATCGTTTTAAATTATTATAAAAAATTTACTTTTTAAGCGATCGATATCTATAATTGAATGCTTTTCTGAAAAATTAACTATTGGAAAATTTTTAATTTTTAAACTACGCGCTTTTTATTTGAATGTCTACAGTCATGCGTAAAAGGAGAATGAATGAAAAACCATGCATTTGCTAATATGCGATTAAATAAATTATCAGACAAAAAGTATCCCCAGGGAGATTGACTATATTTGGTTAAGTATTGATGCACCATTTTAAACTACGAATTTCGACATGGTGTATAAATATGCAGTATGAACTCTGATATTCGATTCCTTTTGCTGTTGTTTCTAATGATCCCTGGCCAGAGGTATTCCAGTCCAGGTCCATATAATCTAGCAGGCTAAGAGGTGCGGCTCCAGTTTATAATGGCACCATAAGTGTCGAAGTTCGATTTAGCCAGATGGCACCTCAAATTTGACTGAGCCCTTCCAGGGGCGACATCTGGCGGGATCGTACCCTCTTTCACCTTCTCTGACCTCATATCCGGCCTAGACACGGAGGGATTTAATGACGATTGTCGGATTCGATCCGAGAACCCTCAGCACCAAAAGCCGATGCGTTACCACTAGACTACCTCGGGCCCTCGATTCATTTTACTGAAGTCAATACAACTCTGAAGTTGATTTAAGTTAGCACTATCGATAATGGAAGTTTTTGTACTCACATGTTCCAGCTCGTTCGCATATGAAATCGTTCTCTTCCGGAAACAGCTGGCAATCAACATTCTCTAACGGAATCAGTTCTTCCAACTGGTTCTTTTTGTGGCTGTAGAACAAGCCAAACTTAATGTTATAGCCTTTGGTCTTGAAGACCCACCTAAGCACTGAACCCAACGTTTCGACCTCCACAGGTATATCTAAAATTGATCTTTGTTGAATTGTGACGGCCTTCATGGTGGAATCATCCTCTCCACCTCTCTGTCGGTTCTGATTCATGTAGTACGAAGTTGGTATCTTCGAATCCCAGTTGATCTGCGGAAAGATCAGAGTCACTTTAAGTTTATAGACAAACTGTTATAGAGATATCTGACTTCTACCCTTTCTAGGAAATATGTATATCGAAGTCACCCTCTAATAAAGTAGAAATGACACATTTTGCTCTAGAAAAATAACAAAGCTTATTATTACTTTGACACATATAACGTGCAGTGTAAAAACAATACTGAGTAAAGACTGGTACAAAATGTTATAAACACTATACAAGGAAATGAAGTTCAAGTACTCAAAATGTATATAAAGTCAAACCAGTGATACTGAACGGTAATCCACACAACAACCTCTTTATTCCAGAGGGGCAAAAACTCGCTTAGGCTTAAAAGCGATCTAGCTATGAGCCACTGAAGGCAACTCGCATAAACAGCTCAAAACAAACCAGTCTCTTCCGCAATCTGGCTACGCGGTATTTATAGTAATGGTTTATGATAAATTTTGCATTTTTTGTAGCTTCTTTGGATTTATGAAAATACAATGGTCAATTATTGTTAATCTATCATTAGATAGATCTTACACAGTAAACTCAAAAATGATTGTGTGAATAATTTCTCATTTGTAAATACTTACCAGAAAACTAATTACGTTATTCAAGAGCCATGCAAACTGATGCGGTTCTCCAACATGCTTTTAGTGTGCACATCCAAGTCACTTTGCAGGTTAGGACCGGTAAAAAAAGTAAAAAAAGTCGGTAAAAAAAGTCCAAGGATTCCAATGGCGTTTTAGTAAAGCTCTGCTTAATAAAATATTCTGTCTGTATAATTTATTTAATATAAGTGCGCTAGGATCTTATAGAATCTTTCTGCTCAATTTCTAGACTTTCAAAGTGTAAGATACCTTTTGTAAAAATTTTAAGAAGATCTGGCACAAAAAATCTTAAGAGCACAATTTTTATTTTCTTTGCTTGAAACATACTGCAAAACGTTTAGAAGCTAATTACACAAAACTTGTGTTTCTACAATGACTGGTTATCTCGGAATGAAATTTTCCATGATTTGCCATCTTTAAAATTATGTATCTAGAATTCCTTGGACGATATCTCTGTGAAATTTTGTATAGCGTTCCTTTGTTTTTAAGATTTTAGGTTTAGAGTAAACATTTAGAAACCATTTTTTCCGAAGGAAAAATCACTGGGAGAAAATATATTTTTTACTCTTTAGATTGAATAAAATTGATAAATACACATTGAAACAAATGCGAAAGACTCATCGACATTGAAGAAACCAAGATCTGGTACGTATATTTATGACATTTATAATTAAAAGGTAAAAGCAGAATTTCTCAGGTATAAATTTCTTTACATTTTACGAAAGCATTTGTTGTTTCTTACCATAGAAAGGCATTTAGGATTTCCATCAGGATCTGTAAGTTCTCCTCCCATGAATGCTGGAATCTGTTTCTTATCTATGGCCTTGAAAATATCCTCTTGCCACTCATCTGAATAAAATACAAATTATTGAAAGACAATTTGTACAAAATTACATCTACGTACATTATACATTAAATATACATTTGGTAGTAGCCTTTACATGAAATTATAGGCTTGAGAACATCGAAAATTAGTTAATTTAAATCAAATACCACTCCTTCTGAAAGAAAAATATATTTTCTCCTGTCTAAATATCATTTATGCAGCCATAATCTAATGTAAAATTTTCCTCTATTAATCAGCTAAATTTTACAATACTATAACAAATTTTCGGAGATGTTTTTTAAAAATACTTCAAGGTAAATTATAATGAGCAAAAGTTTACAGCCCACACAAAGCTGATTGTCTAAGTTGTTTTTTATGGTAGGAACTTCGCACAAAGACACAATTGGCCAAAAGCTTGATTGTAAGTGGCGTGATATTTTTTTTTGAACAAGAAAAATTTTGAAAGTAAAAGGTTTTAAATCCATTCTAGCAGAAAATTTTATTATCATAAGACATTTTTTTTCAATTAATGTGTTCTATTCTATTATGGATTATCATAATTTACCTCTTTACATAACTTTCTTTAGATATATTTTGCAAATGTAATGGGTCATCCCTTTCCTGTTAAACACATTTACAGAAGATCATAGGACCGATGAAGCCTAGTTGTAGCACATTGGAGTTGAGGATGTTCGGTTCGAATACCGACAAGCGCTATTAAATACCTTTGTGTCTAAGCCAGATATGGACACGTTAAATCCGTATATCGGAAAGTCCCTTTACAAGATCAGAGAGGGTGGGAGAAGGCAAGATCCCTCCAAGATGTCACCCCTGGGAGTACTCGGTCAAAACAGAGGTAGTACCTGGCTATGACAAAATACCGACAAGCCCCATTAAATACCTTTGTGTCTAGGCCAGATATGGACACGTTAAATCCGTAGATCGGAATGTCCCTTTACAAGATCAGAGAGAGTGGGAGAAGGTACGATGCCTCCAAGATGTCACCCCTGGGATAACTCGGTTAAAACTGAGGTGGTACCTGGCTATGACAGACTCCGACCCTTGCATGAATAAAGGAAACTTTTGGGTAACACACATGTAAAGAGAACTTCTTCAATTTCGCAATAAATTAAAAAAGATAGTTGCATGTTTCGAACTATTCAATAGTTCATCATCAATCCGAAGAGCATTGGTGTGTTTGTCGCAACGAACAGTTCACAAATACCATTTGTGAATTGCGACGATCACAATGCTCCTCGACCTGATATTCAACTATTTACTAGAACATAAAAAACGCAATTTTTTTCCTATATAACTGAATGTATTTTACGTTAAAAAATTTCAACAAATACAGAGAAAAGTTATGGTTTATTCAACGAAGCATTTCTTTTCCAGTTCTAGCAATATAAGACAAACAAATTGGTTATTTAAGAAATAATAATGTTCTTACCTGGTTTGTATATTCGGATTTTGCTTAGCGTCACAGAGTTTAAGAAAGGCTTGAAAATATTAAATATCCAACTGAAGTAGGCTGGTACTGTAACAGAGACAAAGATTAATATTTTAAATAAGAAACAAAATGAAGGAAGGACATTTAATTTGTGTTAAATTATATCAGAAAGTATTAAAACCATTTATTTGGTATGTATAACACACAGATGACACGTACAGTAGACACCCGTATGAAACGATTAATATGTTATCTGTTGTATGAAATTGAATTGTAGGCAATCGTGTTGTACCGTAAGATGGGGTTACTTTGTGACGGATTTTACGTTTTTTCCTGTGCCAGCCGATCAGTTTTAAAAGCAGACCAAAACGAACAATTGCAAAACATTGGTACGTCCTTTCCTTACGTAGTAAGGTATTGCACTAACCCGGAGCTTTAATTACCATTGAGAAATTAAAGTTAAACTGTTTCACAAAGTTACCCCGCCGAGTGGGGCTACTTATATATACCCATTAAAAATTATATATATTTATTATAATAATTTTATAATAATTATATATAATTATTATAAAATTATATATACCCATTAAAAATATTGGATAGCTTTGTCTATATCTTTGACATCAAAGAGACCTCGGGTGCCCAGGGCAGCCATCAGTTCTTTGAGAAGATGAGTAAATTCGTCTTTCGGCACATTCTGCTCCTTCGGGTAGTTTTTTTCCCAGATAGTCAATACTTCTTTCTCTCCAGTGGTATTTTAGAGGACTGAAAAATGCAGCATCGAGCGGCTTGAGGAGGTGGGTCGACTTTCTGGGTTATTTTGTGACAGTGTCAATGTGTCACAAAGTAACCCCGCCACCTTTCGATATTTGGGTTATGCTCACATATCTGTCGGAAATATCACTACACAAAAGTTATAGTGCTCCACAATCTAACCAACATATTGACAATAAAAAAATAATTACCTGTGGTAGTTTGTTGTATGTGGTGTTACCCTTCAGCACACAAAGTTTCCGAAGGCAAATGGCGCGTAGAAGCTTCGAACACTGGCCACTAGGTATCTATGTATATCGGACAAGCTGTTGTCGCTGTTCTTTGACTTCCTGGTATCACGGGCGCGGCACAAGATCCGAAATACGGTAAAATCATTATGTGTCACAAAGTTACCCCTGCAGTCACAAAGTACGGTCACCTCGTCTTACGGTACGAGTAAAAATCTTCTATAACGCGAATAGTGTTAAGGTAAAATGTTAGAGTGACTATAATCACGTAATATATATATATATATATATATATATATATATATATATATATATATATATATCCCGTTTAAAATTTGTTTTTACAGCGATGTCTAACATGGCATATGTTAACTACTTCTTAAAAATCGCTAAAGACCCCGTATGCATAAAAATAAAGGTATGTACAATGTTTAAACAAGAAATTCCCGCTGTTTTTTCTATAGCGCGTTGTACGGGAATCGAGTTATAAAGTCGTCGCACTTTTTTAACGCATTGTATGAACTCCAATTATACGGGAGTCTTCAGTACTTGCTATCTATTCAACATATCTATATTTGTAATATCTTAAACGGCACATTGTTCAAAGTACATATACTATTAAAATTTGTAATACAATCTGATTATTTGTGCAATATCATTGCACAAATGGCACATGTAACATTTAACAAGTGTTTCTTTTGTACATGCAGTTCGTAACATATACGGTGAAACATCTCTATCGTGGTCAGTAATGGTTCAGAAAAAGTGGCCGTTGAGAGGGGTGGCCGTTCGAATAGGAGTGACCGACTAGATAAGTTTCACAATATTTTGAAAATTTGTTATTTTGGTGATATTACAGTTACATTGGGGACGTGTATTTAAAGTAAGATATAATTACAACTTAGTTAAGTTTATAATAGGTATTACTTCAAATATTCAATTTCCTTGTGAACGTATAACTAATAAGAAAATTACAAGAATGGAAATGCTTACCATTAATTAAATAGGCTGCTTTTAATGTTTCCGGGTAATTGTCTTGATACATATTGATTAGCTGGATACCAGCGTTTATGACTGCAAGAAATAGAAGAAATTGGGTGTTAAGAATTATGATAAGTATAAATCCTAAATATTGTTAACTATTATATAGATTAAATGGATTATTTTTATTCGGAGGAGCTTTATTAAAGTTTATGAAAAAATTCAAAGAGGCATATTAACAAATATTAAATTTGAACATTGGTAGAATGCCATTTGTGACCAATATTCATAAATTTAGTTTAAAATTATAAAAATTAAATCATTCTCTGGGATATCTATGGTTATAAAATAAAAGAAAATATGGCATAACAATCTAAATGTTTCCTGAATAAAATCATAAAAATGCAAAGTCCATTGCTTAATCAGTGCATTTTGCAACTGTGGAACTAGATAAAGACATTGCAAAAATGATTTTTTTTTAAATTTTTACTAATTAAAGAACCGAACAATCTGTTTGTTTTCTCAAGTCATTTGTCAGAACTTCACAGCAAAAAATATAATGTGTGTTCCTTAGCTTTAGCGGAAAGAATGAATTCTTTAAGTTTCTTTAATTCGTACACTTTCACTACAAGATTTTTATGGCTATCAGGAAAACGTTTCAAATGATACAGAATAAAAGCATTCATATTACCTGATTTGTCATAAAACTGCTTGAGGGTGAAACCGGTGAAGTCCAAGATGAAAGTTGTCTTTTCATCAAGTTTTCCTATTTTCTGAGACAGAATTTTTAAAAAAATTGAGACGCTTGATTCAATAATAATAATAATTTCATTATGTATTATGAGATGTTGACAGAAAAATCTCCTTTAGATTGTAATTTATATATATATATATATATATATATATATATATATATATATATATATTCAGTACTGGCCAAAAGTGTTTCAAGTTTGAGAAATCTAACATTTTTTCAAGAATATGCCCCCCCCCCAAAAAAAAAAAAAAAAATTTTTTTTGAATTAAACTGATTTTTTTAAGTGCAAATGTGGTGGAGAAGTTTCAAGCTATTGCATCTTACTTTGTGATGCAATCTTTACCAACGATTGGGTCATCCCGAATGTTTATTATAAAAACAAACCGACTGCGTATAATTTCATTTGGTTTGTTTCGCTGCTGAAGTGCGTACCGCTGCGCATTGCTTTTAAAATTAAACTGTGCTTTTCTTTTAAAATGTGTGAAGTAACTCCTCGGAAGCGCCAGGCTATTATTTTAATGCATCAAGAAAGTATTTAAAATGTTAGGATTGCTCATCGGTAAGGCTGCAGTGAGTCGACTCTTTCACGCCCCCTAAAGAGATTTAAAACAGAGGGAACCGTGGATAAGAAGCCTAGAAGTGGTCGTCCGAGGTTATCTTCGAAACGTGCTGATGCTTCATTGACACGATTATGCCGAAAAAATAGGTTTGCAAGTTCTGCTACCTATTTTTTCGGAAGAGAATGGGGAAAGTCGACTTCTGTCATTGCCAGTTCCAGAACAGTTAGCAGGATGCTCCGTGAATCTGGTTTCAAGGCACATGTGCCTAGGAAAAAACCTGTTCTGAGCAAAGCAATGTGAAAAAAAAAACGATTGGGCTGGGCCAAAGTTCACAAAAATTGGAGTATTTCGAAATGGAGACAAGTTTTGTTCAGCGACGAAAGTCGATTTTCTTTAATGTCTGACAAACCTGCCCACGTTTGGCAAAAGAGAGCATGAGTCCAGACTGTCTGGTTCACACAGCAAAACACCCAGAAAGCCAAATGGTGTGGGGTTGCATGTCATATAAGTCAACTGGACGACTCCATTTTGTATAGGGAACTATGAAGAGTGGCCGGTATATTAGTGTGCTGAAGGATCGATTGCTGCCTAGTGCTCATGACATGTTCCCAAGGTAAAAATGGGTATTTCAGCAAGACCTAGTACCCCGCAATACATAAAAAAAGACAAGAAAAACTTTAAAATTAAATTAAATTTCATTAAAGTTCAATTCTGAACTCTAATGTCGAAGCATTCCTTGTCGTGACCTAAATGTTCGATTCAGTCACGACAAACGTCGATTCAGTCTTAACCTAAAGCAAGGAATGCTTCGACTTGTAAAGTCGAAGCATTCCTTGCTTTAGGTTAAGACTGAATTTGCAAACATGGTATTAATGTTCTCCCATGGCCGGGAAACTCGCCAGATTTAAATCCTATTGACAATTTATGGAGTATAATTGGAAGGAAAATATCTCAAAATCGTCCCAGAACAAAACAAGAGCTCCAGGAAACAATAATTAAAATTTGGCTCCATGAAATACCGAAAGAAGTGTTGCAAAACCTTATGGATTCCATGCCTAAAAGAGTGGCTGCTGTGATCAAATTCAGAGGCGGCCCAACACCATATTAAATGGTTTTCGGTTCAGTTGTACTCATTTATTTCCTTTTCTGCTGAGAAGAACTTGAAATTGTTTATTTATTTTATTTTATTCCGGGGAACCAAAATGGATTCTAATTTATGATAACCTGTAAACTTTTTGTATGCTATTTTTTATAAAATTAAATAATTATTTTTGTTCAATAACTGAATCATATCTTGTCTTTAAACTAATTTAACATATTGACATTAAAAAATATCAGTTGCATTAAAAAAATATTATTTTTTGGGGCTTATTCATGAAAAAATGTTAGATTTCTGAAACTTGCAATACTTTTGGCCGGTAGTGTATATACATACATATGTGTATATATATATATATATATATATATATATATATATATATATATATATATATATATATATATATACATATATATATATATATATATACATATATACATATACATATATACATATATATATATATTATATATATATATATATATATATATATATATATATATATATATATATATATATATTATATATATATATATATATATATATACATATATATATATATATATATATATATATATATATATATATATACATACATATATATATACATATATATATACATATATATATATATATATATATATATATATATATATATATATATATATATATATATATATATATATATATATACGCACCAAGAAGGAGTTATCAGAAAGAAAAATTATTACAATTTGAGAAAAATTGGATGATTTTTTCAAGAGAAAAAGCTTTACAAAGTGAAAAAGTCAATATCACGTTGGTCCACCTCTGGCCCTTGTGCAAGCAGTTACATGGCTTGGCATGGATAGATAGAGGTGGAGCATGTTCTGCTGGATATCACGCCAAAATCTGTCCAATTGGCTCATTATATCGTCAAAATCCCTAGCTGGTTGTAGGGCCCTGCCCATAATGCTCCAAACGTGCAAAACGGGGTAGAGATCCGGTGAACTTGCTGGCCAAGATAGCGTTGGGCAATCACGAAGACCAGCAGCAGAAACTCTCTCCTTTTGCGGGCGGGTATTATCATGCTGAAATATAAGCCCAGGATGGCCTGATATGCAGTGCAACATAACGGTGCGTAGTGCGTAGAATATCATCGACGTACTGCTGTGCTGTAAGGGTGCCACGGATGACAACCAAAGGGGTCCTGCTATGAAATGAAATGGCACCCCAGACCATCACTCCTGGTTGTTGGCCCGTACGGCGGAAGACAGTCAGGTTGGTATCCCAACGCTGTGTGGGGCGTCTGCAGACACGTATTCGCTGATCATCAGGGCTCAATTCGAAGCGGGACTCATCACTGAAGACAATTGTATTCCAGTCAGTGACATTCGAGGTTGAATGTACCCGACACCACTGCAAACGAGCTTGTCGGTGTACAGAGGTCAATGCTAGTCGGCTCAAGGGGCGCCATGAGCTCAGTACCCTTTCTCTGAGCCGCCTAAGAATGGTCCTTACGGTCACTGAAGCACCAGTTGCACGTACGATCGGTGATAATGATGAATCTGGGGCTGTGAATGCGGCTCTGACGATTGTTCGATCCTCACGTTCTGACGTTTCTCTAGGCAACGCGCTTCCTTCTTGACGCTGTGTTTGGCCATGCTTCCACCATTCCTGCCAAGATCGCCTAATAGTGGCATCGCTCCTATCCAAATGTTGAGCGATTCACCGACTAGACCAACCGGCTTCTTTGAGCCCAACTACGCGTCTTCTCTCAAATGCTGACATTTGCGCATATTGTTCGTGCACCTGTATGCGAGGCGTAATTACTGTCTACCTGAGTACACGGAATGAAATTCGCAAAGAATTTATGACCCGGAATCGAAATTTCTTCTCTTTAATATCCTGCTAGTTGCGCAGTTAAGATGCCCAGTTAAGATTCTGTCAGAAAAGCGTAAAGTTCAGTGTCCAATTTGAACTTTCCTCACTGGAAAAAAAATGAGAATAAACCAAATTATAAATTGTACAATCAAATTTAGATCAGAGAAAGAATCAAAATAGATGTTGAAAATGGCGTCCAAGGGTATCGCTGCACAGTTTTCACCCACGGAAGAACGACTGCCCCACCCTCACATACACTCCTACTGTCGTGCTAATCTTGTTTGCTGCAACAACGTTTCTCGCTACGAGATTTTCCACTGAGTCCATGGGTGCTTCGTATAAACAAATGATTCCATGTGTCCCCCAAAGAAGCGCAATAGATTTAGGTCCGGTGAGCGTGGAGGCTAAGCCACAGATCCCTCACCTCCGATCCACAGTCCAGGATATGTGGCATTCAGGGAAGTGGTGGGCAGGTGTAAAGTCTGGAGGGGCTCCATCATGCATAAACCACAAGTCTCTCTGTGTGGTGAGGGGAAGAGCTTGCAAGGTACCAGGAAGCACTTGCTCCTTGAAGACAAGGTACACTGCGCCGGTGAGATGTTCTGGAAAGAGATACGGTCCCACCAGCAAATCGTCAACGATATCTGCCAAGATGTTCACTGATAATCTTTTCTGGTGTTTACGAGGGGTAGAAGCGGGGTCTTTCTCTGATCTGAGTAGGACTGTGAAACTCATAATTTGGTTTATTTTTTTCCCACTGGCAAAAGTTCAACTTGGACACTGAACTTTACGCTATTCTGACAGACTGAGGAGAATGCGGCCCCAGGTTCCACAGAAAATATTGTTCGTCTTGATGAGTACTATCACCCTTTTATTTTGTCGACATAGTTTACGTTCACCCTGTTTATAATATACCGGGTGATCAGAAAGTGAGTATACATTTGAAAAAGTAATAATTCATGGAATAATGTAGGTAGAGAGGTAAAAATTGACACACATGCTTGGAATGACATGGGGTTTTATTGCAACCACAAAAAACTTTAAAAAATGGCCGATAGAAGGCGCTTCATGTGATAAGAAAAGGAATAATTAGCATAACAAATTATGACAAAGCAAAAACGATGTTCTTCAGAACAAATGCTCAACATGTCGACCGTCATTCCTCATCAATAGCTGTAGTCGATGGACAATGTTGTGAACAGCACTGTACAGCATATCTGTATTTATGGTGAGACACTGGCGTTGGATGTTGTCTTTTAGTATCCCTATTGATGTCAGTCCATCGTAAACTTCAAAATCATTCTCTTCACAGCTGCAATTGTCATAGGAACTTTACCCGTTCGAATACCCTTCCTATGGCGATAGGAACGTAAAGCTGCAGTAGCAGATTCCCCATTCTGATAATACAGATTCACTAACAGTGCCTTTTCTGGTAAAGTCAACATGCTGGGATTGCTGGTGCATCTGACTCCCTCTCTAACTACAGATCCTTTTATACACGATTCTCATGCAGCACCACTGACGTTTTGCTGTCCGGCGCCATCTGTTAGCCATATTTAGAACTTTATTTTTTGTGGTTACAATAAAACCCCATGTCATTCCAAGCATGTGTGTCAATTTTTACCTCTCTATCTACCTTATTCCGTGAATTATTACTTTTTCAAAAGTATACTCACTTTCTGATCACCCGATATATATATATATATATATATATATATATATATATATATATATATATATATATATATATATATATATATATATATATATACACTCAAGAGCCAAAACATTATGACCACCTGTCAATAACGAGTTGGCCCACCTTTGGCGCGCAACACAGCTTCAACCCGCCTTGGCATGGATGCCACAAGTCCTTGGTAGATGGCCGGAGACAGATTGTACCAGATGTTTAAGCAACGGTCGCGCAAATCCGAGATATTGCGAATTGGTGGTCTTTGAACTCTGAGCTGCCGTCCCATGACACCCCAAATGTGTTCTATCGGATTGAGATCCGGTGAGTTAAACGGCCAGGACATTAACTGGAATTCAGCATCATGTTCCTGGAACCACTCCAACACAATTTTAGCCTTGTGACACGGGGCGTTGTCCTGTTGGAACATTCCATTTCCAGCTAAAAAAACAGAGGCCATGTAAGGGAGCAACTGGTCCGCAATGATGTTCAGATACCCTGTAGCATTCATGGTCTGCTCTACCACAACCACGGGTCCCAGAGACGCCCAAGAGAACGTCCCTCAAAGCATAATACCGCCACCACCGGCCTGTGTATGACCTACTGTACATAGAGGGAGCAACAGTTCGCCTGGAAGACGGCGTATCCTGACACGGCCATCGGCGTGATGAATGACAAACCGTGATTCATCTGACCAGGCAACTCTCTCCCACTGATCCATGGACCAGTCGCGATGTTCCCGGGCCCAGCGGAGGCGCAGTCGGCGATGACGCTTGGTCATCGCCGACCAAGCGATGACCAAGAGTCGCCGACCAAGCGTCATCGCCGAATGTGCCTGCGCTTGGTCAGCAAAGGCACACGAGTGGGACGTTTGCTGCGTAGCCCCATATCCAACAATGTCCGCTGAACAGTGTGCTGCGATACTATTCTACTTGGTCCTGCATTGTATTGGGCTGTCAGCTGAGCCACTGCCTGGCTCCGGTTTTGCTTCACCATGCGAGACAGTCTCCGACGACCTTTTTCTTTGATAGCGTGTGGACGTCCAACACCATGTCGTCTACTGCTGGTTTCACCGTCATTAATCCACTTTGCATAAGTACTAACAACTGTAGGTCACGAACAACCCACGAGTCGTGCAGTTTCGGAAATACTTGTTCCGAGCCTTCGAGCCATTACAATCTGTCCTCTATCAAAGTCGCTTAGATCCGCAGCCTTTCTCATCACAAACAGAAGTAAGTGAAAGAATGATTCTTCAGACTCTCCAGCAGCAGTTAAATACCACTTCCACCTGATCACGTGCCTTCCACGTCATCCAGTCGAATTCATTGCAAAATGTAGGGGTGGTCATAATGTTTTGGCTCTTGAGTGTAAATGGAAAACAAAATTTAAGTCAAAACCGAAAGAAAAGTTATTATTGTGGGTAAACTAATAAAATAGAATAATAAATCTTATAAAAATCGCTAATGATCATAAAATTCTTTATACTTTAGAACTTACCTTTTTCTTTTCCCGTAACATTTTGAGGTCATGCTCCAAAAAGTAAATCAAAAGTTTCATGAGGTCCACAATTTTCAGTGAATAAACGTAACCTGCAAAATAGTAACTTTAAAAATTAATAATTTGGAATCTCCTACGAAATCTTTATAAATGAATCTTCATAATAAGTTGCTGTGTTTTATGATTTTTCTTCCTTGATTTTGTACCAATATTGCCTGACCAATATAGTAGATTACCCAAAAATCCAATAGAAGATAAGGGGTTCATGAAAGTTAATGCCATCGTTACTGGAACAGCTGGAAGTCGAGAGGAGCGTGAGTGTTTGGAACCCCAGAAGAGAGGACATCGAAAACAGGGGCTGTCACCCCCTAAATTTCGATTGGAAACAGAGAAATCATAAAATATATGAGCAGCCAATAATAAATGTCCAAATTCGACTATTGGTTAGAAGGTGGCCACCAATGGAATCCCAGAGTGGAGGAGTTGAAATTAAGTTTAGAGAGAAAGTTTGGCCGATTGAGTTTAGAGATAGGCTGAGATACTTTGAGACAAGAAATCGAGAGATGTAATCAGAATTAGGAGCTGAAGAGGCCACGGTTGATTTAGCATTTGCGGGTATATAAACCCAAGAGTTATTAACGGAGGTTAGAGCTGCAGTTGTCACGTATACGTTTAGCCTGATTAAGCGATAGAGATTGAGCTCACGAGTAGCAGAAAGATTTGATGGACAGTCACTCATAAAAGGTAGAGCCGTGAGGTCGATGCAGAGTGCTAAGGAGAAAGGAAAAGTCAAGCCGATAGACCGTAGAGAACCAGACCGCAATCGAGAGTGTTTACGACGCTGGAGGAGCCGACGCGAGCCCCATCCGTGAGCCGAGTCATCAGGCACCGACCACACCGGCATCCGCCGTACCGTGGAGCCTACGCAAACATCTCGCCGATTGATAGCCGACGAGTCCCGTGTACAGAAAAACCCTAATAAGGGATCCCCCGACCAGGTCATCGAGAGGTGTAGACTGAGCCACGCCGATTCCCTCGTCGACCGAGTACCGCTAGCGAAGGGAACCCTGAATGGTAACCAGTGTTGACCAATTGGCGCGAGGCGCAATCCAGCTAGTTCCTCAAAGGAGAATCCATTGTAGTAAAGAGATCTGCCCAGTTGTTACAAGAAAGGAGGAACCGCTCTGAGGTAGGGAGCTTATGTACCTTGTTATGCCGTGTCATTGTTCACTAGGTAATGCTAAATTAGGTGATCGCGCACAATAATGATATGAGGAGTTATAATTAATATTAACATATATTGTCATAGATATATTTTACTTATAACTATTGGTTAGTAATATTAAGCACATGATGTATAATGAAATTATAAGTGTATGTATAGTATTATTAAATTGATTTGTGTGTGCACATATGAGTAATCACTCCTAGTCATATAAAGAAACATACCACTAATTACTTACGGGTACAGTAAGAATGGGAAGTAATATTACAGATTATCTTGTCATGGAGAATTAATTTATACGTGATTCTTCAAACCATGTTTGAGTTCTCAATCCTTGTTCTCAGCTTGGGTTGCAGCACCATTTCGGTGTCGCGTTCGAACTAAAACTTAATTTTATCTGATGATTATTCGAAAAAAGTCTGTCACTGTGAATAATTCCTCCTTCTTGAAGCTTTCCGATGGCACCTTCTTCATCATAAGGAAATTGCCAGATCACAAAATGAAAATGGCAAGTCTGGATGTTAAGCACGGTCCGCTGTAAAAGTTGAAATCCTTGGCGTGCCAGCGCAAAATTTTGTGTGACGTTCCGCTAACTGAATGATTTAGCGATGACTTGGCAACATTAACATTCGGCGCCAAGTGGCTTCTCGCTAACGGAAAAGTACCAAAGTTATTTTTAAAGACACATTTTAAAAAGTGTAGGATAGTTTTTATAAACGCTCGAATAAACAGCTCTAGTAAAAAGAAAAACTTTATGAATTCCTGAGTATTTGGATGTAGGTAATAACGTATAAGAAAAAGAATGAAATTTGGTCGTATCCTTATATGTTTGTGTGCTTGGAAACTACTAAAGGTTTTTAAAAATTGATGGAAGCATTTAAGGGGATGGTGACATTACAAAGCGCATTTTGAAATTTTTATCTCAGAGGTATGAAATTTTGCATATATATTCATTAAAGTATAAATATATCAAACACTTTATAAAATTTTATAAATATTTTAAATTTTTTTATATTTTAAAAATTGAAATTTTTATTATGTTTTTTAAAATGCTCCTTGTTCAGTCTTCATAAAAAACTTACTATTTTAATTTTAATTTTTAAACAATCCATTATAATGATTGGTTCATTTTATTCATCATATTGTTTGTAATTTATATTCTAATTGTGTTTCTGGTCAATAGATGGCATCACTATGTAACTTTTTTCTTTACTTTAAGCTAAAATTTTTTTATTCTGTTGTTGTTCCACATTCGATTCTGAGTAATAGCAAGAAAATGGCGAAGAAATGTTTAATCTGTTGTGATGTATATTCTATTCTAAGCAATGTCATGTAAGAATTTAAAAATCTCTATGTTGGATGCGATTCCGTTTATTCTTTTTTTGTTAAAGATTCTGTGCAGATTATTGTTCAAGCTGTTGACATTTTGAAGTCAGTTATTCATTTTGTAAAATCTAATTCCGAAGGGTTATTCAGTGTGTCAGGAATTCAACAGTTATGTGTTAGATGAAATCAATTATTAATTGCATTTTCAGGATACATACATGGAACTAAATTGTTTAGTGTTGACTTATTATTCAAGTATTGTACAGATGATGTTAAAGGTAAGCCATTCCAGTATTAACTTTATTAAAAGAAGTAAGGAGATTGATTAGTTGCACTTAAACAAGAACATTAAATATTTTTGTTATTGAATTCTTATACAGCCCACTAAGATATAAAATTATATTAATAAAATAACTGACCCCTTACTCCTTGCAATCCAATTTTTAACTTCCCCCTTTAATTTTGCATTTATATTGCTTATAAATACATTTTGAACAGAGTTATGTATTACTTTGTACTTTCGTCGAATAGTTAATTTTTAGTAAATATTTTTATGCTTGTACTCTAAATTTTTGGGAAATTTTTGTACTTTTCTATACTTTAGTTAATCTGAATGATGTCGAAACCTTAAATGGGTACACAACTTTATTTTTATGTATTACAGAGGCTGTTCACACATTTTTTTAGACGATGTATATTGTATTCACAAAACTAAATTACATAAAATTCTTGTGTTTTAAATGTTCTATTTGACATCCCTTATTCTTAACTATCTTTCGACACCGCAATTTCCAGGATAATAATGCCTTTTGAAGTGTCAGAAGAGGTATTCTATCCCATTCCTCCTGAACAGCTTTCCAGAGTCCTGTAAGGGTTTTGGGACGACGTTTGGATAATGCAGATTTTAAAAGTCCGAAAGCACAAAAATCCTTAAGTGATACATCGGGAGATTTAGTAGGGATATCAGTGAAGGGTATGGCCTTGATACCAGTTTTTTGTTCCATTTCTTTTAGGAAATTTACAGTGGATTTTGATGTGTGACTGCTAGCTTTGTCCTGATGGAGTCTCACAGATTGATGGCACTGTGGGTAAAGCGATGGTATTTCATTCAGAAAAATTGGCGATAAAATATGTTCCTGAAAGTATTTGGAGTTAATCTTGATATTTTTTTCCACTCTCTTTATTTTTAACTTGCCATTATAAGAAAAACCAGCAACAATCATAAATCCCTTAGAAAAACTTTCTTTCGATTCTTTGAACCATGTACTTAAATTTTTTTCTCCCCTTTTATGATAATAAATGGCTCTTTTTTTTGTTGCAATCATTTAAATACACCTATGATTCATCTATTGTGACAATTGTTTTCCATTTTTCTTTGGATAAGTGTTTCTCATATAGAATTCTGCAGCGTGTCCTGCGTTCAGCGATATGATTTGGAAGAAGACGATGCACATTGCGTTTTTTCGCTTTCTTAAGATTTAAATCAACGTTTATCATTTTGTTTACAGTGGACACCGAGCATTTTAATGATTTTGCAACTGTCCTTTGACTAGGGGGATTTTCTTTTAACATTAAACAACGTACCTTTGCAATAGTCGAAGATGTCCGTTTTTTCCTTGGATACTTGTTTCGAATTTTTGTCCCACTTGAGGCTCCAATTTGACGTTTTTTTTCTTTCTTGTTGACGATATTACCTATCGACGCTTTAGATATCACAAAACCATGACTCTCACATCGTTTTTGGATAACGGAGTATGCATATTTCTCTTCGGAAAGAGCATAAATGTAGGCTTCGAACCACTGCTTTGTTAAAAACGCCATTTTGAATAAAAACAAAACTTTCAAGCCGCAGACGATAATTTTGACTTTTCAAAACATAGTACAATTGCGATTATTTCTTTTGCAGCAAACGATTTTTTATTACCGCTTACCAAAATCGTCTAAAAAATGTGCGAACAGCCTCTGTAGAAGGAGTTTTATTATAAATTTTATAAAATTTCATCAAAAATTATGACGCAAGGAGCAGTTCAAAGACTTGTAAATCTGGAAATTACTTATTTTGAGGAAAAGCCAATAAAAAGATATTTTTTTTAACCTACCTTTAATATTTATCTCTCTAAAGTCACCAGGTTTCCATTTTAATTTTCATTACACATTTTGAATGCATTTTATTCCAATATTTACATATTTTTAAAATATTAATAGAACCCCCCAAAAAATTCGATTTTTTGTTCGATTTTTGGCAATTTAAAAGTCTACCATCCCCTTAAGGATAAGTTCAAAGATCTAGGAAAATGTAGAGTAAGTGCATGAAAAGTACATTAGCTTCATCCCAAAGCTACGTACATGATCTTTTTTTAGACAGCTCTAGTAAAAATAATGATAAAAGACTCGCTAAATTTCTGAATATTTAGTTGCAGGTAAGAATGTATAAGACAATGAATTATATTGAAGCGTATCCTGATGTGTTTGGGGGACTTTGAAACTACTAAAGGCTTTTTAATAAATAATTGATGGAAACATTAAATGATAAGATAAAAGATCTAGGAAACTGTAAAGTAAGTGCATAAAGTACAACTGCTTCGCAAAATCCAAAACCTACATACAATATGATCTTTTTTTACAAAAAGAAGAAAAGTAGAATCCGGAGTATCATGAAGGAAAAATATTTATATAGTTAAGCAAAATAAATTACATACACAATACTTAACAATTTGAAATTTTCTATTTTTGGCAGTTTAAGGGGGCAAGTTACCCCCTTAAACTCAGAAGAAAAGTATTTTATGTGTTATTTTCATAAAATAATCAAATAATGTTCATTAAAATAATATATTGTTACGAATTTTACGAGTCTATAGTAATCTTACCATAAATAAGATTTATCGCCAAATTGGCGATGGATTTGGTGATTTATTTTGGTCGCCAATCTTCTAGACCTTTCCAAAAGCTTCTAGAGATATCTAGCTGGCTGACCGATAGGGGGCGCTTTGGAAGTCTATAAATATACCTGACATTGGCATTGGAACTCGGTGTTCTTTTCTGCTGAGTATTGAATGTATTGAAAGTGCGTTAGGCGTATATTGTATTGAAGACTCTGTTATTCTGACTTGTGTTTTTAGAGTTTTCTGCTGTATAGAAGACAGTTGTTACGTGTTTTTTCTGTTTGAATTTGTGTATGCGCCTGATGAATTTACAGAATAATAAATTTTATTTTGTCTGCACTTTCTGAAGAGATTTTATTCAATCCTATCGAACCCCGGAAAACGGAACAATACGTAATAAAAACTGTAATAGAAGTAAGATCACTAAACAAAATCTCGAAATTTTGTTACCTTTGTAATCACATAATCCGGTCATGCCCAATCTGACGCTACTGTTCTCTTTATCGAAACCAAGAAAAACGGTGAGGGGAAAATTTGTATACACCTGTAAAATACAAAAGTTAAAAATTTTTGGTTAAGATTATAAATTAAGATGGATTGAGGGTGCTGTATACTAACCCTATTAGATTAGCTCCCCTGAATGTTAACCTATGGAGAAAATTTATCTACTATTTACAACTAAATAAATGCTGATAATCAAATAAAAATGGTATTTTCAGATAGCCTGAATTTTTCTGAACCTCGCAACAGGATTAATTTTATAACTTTCGTCCGCTAAAGGAATTGATGAGCGTTTAAAACACACTATACCAGATTTTCTTTCCTCCGAATAATTTTAATTTTAAAATATTACAGTGGTGCTTTGACTTACGAGTTTAAATCGTTCCGTGACGGATCGCGTAACTCGAATTACTCGTATGTCAAATCAATTTTCCCCATTGAAATGAATATAAATGGCATCAATCAGTTCCACTCCACCCAAACACCATTTTAAACGTTTTTAAATAAGAAAAATACATTTATAAATAACATATATTGTATAAAAACACAATACAATAGACTGTAGTGCAATAAATTGGTTTTATTAAGTATAATGTACAACATTTACTGTGAAGATCAGACGACTTGAAGATCTTATTCGATAATTTTTGCCCTTTTCGCCACGTTTTTCTCCCTTTCATCTGCAGGAGTTTTCGATAAATAATTTTCCAATGAGGTCTGTTTCATCCCCCCTTTCAGAATGTTTTTGAAATGAAAGGTTGGACGCTGTTCGGTTTAGGAGAGCGACGCAAGCTGCCTCGTATGACAATTTTTGAGAGTTAATCTCTCGGTTTAAGACTGGAAAGTAGTCTTAGAATAATATGTATATAATTGTATAATCATTGTATATAAAGGTTGTAAATATTATACGTTTCTAGTATGCTCATTTGACGAGAACGTTACATGGCGCTCGTTCCGCAAACTATCGGTGGGGTATCTAAACTGGTTCGTAACACGAATTTTAGCGCGCAACTCGAGGCAAAAAAATGGCCGAGAAACTGGTCGTATCTCAAAAAACTGGTAAGTCGGAACACTCGTAAATCGAGGTACCACTCTAAAAAAAACAAAAATTGCTCCAAGGTGTAAAATTTCTTTCTCTATTACAGAGTACATTTAAAAAAAAAATCTTTAAATCCAAGTCAGCAGTCCTTGGATACATTCTCTCCATAGGTTAACACTGAGGTGAGAGAATACTGTAGGGTTAGTATACAGCAGACTTAAGCATGACTCTATAATGGATACTCTTCTCATACTGAAAAAAAATTGGTTTCAGTTCAGCGGAACAGAAAATAACTAACAACATATCAATTGTTGAACCAATTTGACGAAAACCAATAACCATTTTTAATTGACTTACAGGAAACTTGTGGATAGCAAATACGTAAAGAACACGTCTTCAATTCCACAATAAATTAAATAGGGTGGCTACATGTTTCAAACAACTTAATAGTTCATCATCAGGTCGAGGAGTATTAGTGTGATTATCGCAATGAACAAATCAGAAATTTATGGCTGCTTAAAGGGACAAGCTGTCTAGTTAAATTTTTTTTTCATTAAATATTTAAATCTCTTTCACTAGATACATTTATATGGCATGGACACATTCATATAGCATTATACATTTAAATAGCATGATTTGTTATTACGACAGTCACATAATGCTCCTTGACCGACGATTAACTTTTAACCAGTTCGAAACATGCAGCCACGATTTTTTACTCATGGAATTGCATAAATGTTTTGTTGCGTAGAGTTATAATGGAATCTATTGAACCAGAAATTTTTTTTAGTTTAATCCATTTGACTGAAATCAATGAGTCTAAGTTAAACCGAACTGGATTTTAATTTTTTAATTGAATTTTCCGAAACTGTAACTACAATGCACACGAGTAAGTCTCAGAGGTTCAAACAGAACTCAGAACACACTATGGTTGGTATAGCATGAGGAAGTGCTTACTTAAAATGTCATATTTCAGTTCAATATCATTTGATACCTTTAGCAGAAGGGTATTCATTTTAATGTACGTCTCCTAGTACATTGTAAAAAATCCTTTGATATTAGTGGTTTCATTGTCCTGCGTACTTGACAGGAAACTTTAGTATATTGTTGTGGTTGTTGTTACTTATTCCTTCTGATCCAGCGTCGCTAGACCAGTTCCATGAGTCCATATATCCTCAGTAGGTCCATCAAATGACGAGGATTGGTAATAAAGTCCTAAATATATTTAGGCAAGTTCGGATGTGACCAGGAATGGCCTGCTCATTATGCACTTTTTACAAGTGGAAAAGGTTTCGTTTTGGTGATTAAATTTTAGGTTCCTCGAGTGGCTACTTGCAAACCTACAGATTGCAGTCTGCTCAGGTTTATGAACTTTGAAGGCAAGAGCCCTACCAGGGCAGACACCAACGTACCAGTCATGGACCGGGGGAGATCTCCAAGTACTCTGGATAAAAGATTTCCTTACGGAATATGCCTCCAGATAAGTAAAAGCCGAAGAAGTTGGTGAATGTTCAGCGGTACCCTCCTTTCCTAGGATGTCAACCATCTCATTTCCAAATAGGCCCGAATGAGAAGGGACCCACTGCAAATGAATATCATGGTTCCCAGAGAGACGATCTAGCTGGTGTAGGATGTACAAGCCGGCTCTGTCGCCCACTCTCGTCTAGTTGCTCAAATGCTAGATGGAACTGCGACAATCTGAATAAAATCCATATGTCGTTGAACTCGACCTCATTTCTAATAGATGTCAAACCCTTCTCTATGGCAAGTAATTCGTCACGAAAAACAGGACATGAGTCTGGATTTCTAATTTTGATTTTAGCTATATCATTTGGGTATTTGATGAATATTCCACTACCAGCTCGATTCTGATCATCTTTGCTACCATCCGTAAAAATCTGGAGAACATTCTCTGGAATATTGTTTATTAACTCAATTGCCAGTTGTCCTAGGTATCCGGGAATGAGACTTTTTATTGGCGTAGGATAAAAGTTCAGTGTGAAAAAAAAGACTCTAAGGCGATTCTTCAAGGGGTTGATGAAAGATTAAATGGAGTGTGGTGCTATATTTTCTGCCATAATATTCAGCGAGAAAACACGTGAAAATGGACTATCCATTTTTAATCTTTAATTGTTTCTCCAGCTTTGCAGTGTAATCAGAAGGGTAAGGGGCACAGCTTCTGTTGGCCAAGGACCAGGAGCACCCGAATGTAGAAGACTGACTTAGCGCCAAGTGCCTGCTAACTTTAGCTGGGCATAACGGAATGGCCTTCATGCCTAGGATGGCCCTACCAGTTATAAAATTCCCGACGTACATCACCTATTACGTCCAGTGACACCCCCTTGCCACGAAGAAGAAGCATAGCAGGACTATGGGGGAGAACTTTAGTATTATAAAAGTAATCCAAAATTTGAAGAACCTGAATTTTTAAACTGCATAGGACTATGATCGGTATAGAATGTAGAAGAGGTCTACATATAATGCGATATATTTCGGTTCGATATCATTCTATATTATCAGCAGAAGTGCATTCATTTTAATACACATCTCTTGGTACATTGTCAGAAATCCCTTTGAAATCAGTGCTTTTTTTATATGTGCACCTGACAGCAAATTTTGCTATTATAAAGGCAATCTAAAATTTGTGCAACCTACATTTTTAAACTGCATAGGACTATAATCGATATACAATGTGGAAGAGGTGTAGGGTTCGCGTGTTGCTCAGATGCAAATTTCTGGAAGCAGCGCTGTACATGCCAGCCAAAGTGAGTTCGGCGCAGGTGTTTGATCTATTTAAAGGGCACACGCTGAGTTGGCAAGAGCCCAAGACTTTGGTAGCGATACGAGAGAGAGCGAGGCAAGCTTGATGGAAGGTGATAGCGGTGTTTAACTGATAGAGCGTGTATTGGTATTTAGCCGAGGTGGCTGCACGACTTCGAGAATTAGCTCAGAGCCAAGGTTTACGTATATTATTAGTAAATGTCTACTCTGCCTGAGGGATTAATTGCGACCTTTAGTTTCTTAGTACCGCGGGTTGCGGTACTGTTGTGTATTATTTTGGAAGCCCCAAGTTTGTATATGTTAGTCTGCCTCTACGTAGAGAATAAAGGAGTTATTCAGAAGTAGCCCTCGTACTTTATAATGTGCCTGGACCGTTAGAGATATATAAAAAGAAAGGAAGAACCACATAGAGGTCTACATAAAACGCCACATATTTTGGTTCGATATCATTTGATATTATCAGCAGAAGTGCATTCATTTTAATGCACATTTATTGGTACATTATCAAAAATCCCTTTTGAAATTAGTACCTTCAATTAAACCATATGTACATGGCAGCAAATTTTAGTATCATAAATCCTGAAATTTGCGCAACCCACATATTTTAAACCATATAGGTTCGACAAATTGTCTGTAGGAATGATATGGATGTATGTGACAACTTTTGACTATGGTGGTCTAGGTAAGGGGTTCCCAAAGTGTACGTCATGGCGCTCAGGGGTGTGGTACCTCGGCATACGCCATACGGCTGATAAGAATAAAGCCCTTTACACAAACTGGAATTTTTTTTATCTTCATTTTTTTTACCACTACCACCTCATATTTATAGTTATACTATTGAGTGAAAAGTAATTTAGTTAGAAATATAATTGAAATTGTTATGTACTGTACAATGGTTGGTTCATAATTAGGGATCCGTCAGAAAGTATCTGTAGATCAATGGAGCCGCGGGTCTAAAAAGTTTGAGAACCACTGGTCTAGGTCACTGCTCACCTGACTAAACGACATGTGCTGCTACCAGCCCTTAGGAAATGACCCCCAAAACAAGCTTGAGACATTTTCAAAAGGGGAATTCATTTTAAATTTCAGAAGTGAAACAGGTATACGAGTTTCATTCTCTTTATGCAATCCATGGCCAAGTTCAAGCATTGCAGTGAAACTTATTTCACTGTGGAACGAATTTCACGTTGAGTCACGTCCTATAAAAGTGAAAGTGAAAATTACACTTCTTTGAAATTATCCTTATCTAAAGAAATACTTGACGAAAATTGTTTTCTCTAGACAGGTTTGCAACTGAATGATACATAAATAACCTTGCATCCTGGAGTTTTCCCTGATGGCGATTGTTAATATTAAATAATTAAAACTACTATAAAGCTGATTTATCCTATTCATGCAGCTTTAATGTACGGGATGAGTAATGATTAGATCATTCTCAATAAAAATAATTTTAAGACAATTCAGAGAAAGTTTCATGAAAATATTGAGGTTGAATTGCTGAATAATCTTCATGCTAACTTTTTTAATTTTTAAGGTTTCATCTATTTACTTTTAAATGTATTGAAACATAAAGTGATGTTTTCAAACCCTTTTTTCGAAAAGTTCTGGAAGGGAAGTTACTACTTTTTTATTGGTCATTAAAGTACTGATGTCTAACTTAAGACATTAAAAATATTTTTTGAAAATTTTTTGAAATTTTTTTTCGAAATACATGCACACCGCGTTCAAAAATCAAATTTCGAATGAGGAAAAAAAAGAATTAAAAAAGTAAACATTATCCGATTAATTCTCAATTAGAAAAATACTAGCAAAGAAATCAGTTAGTATCCTCGTAGTTTAACAAGGAAGTTGAGGATTTTTGAAGTCAATTGATACATTCCTTAGTGTACAATTCGTCCCCAAAAGACGCGCCTAACTGACGCAAATGAATCCCGACGCGAAAAGGAGAGCCTGGTAAATGATAAACAAAATTTATTTTGCCCGTAACTTGAAAAATTCCCTCCAAATTTTACATCCATCACTCCTATTTTGCTTCTTGAATCGGTCTATCAGCTCATGCGTAATTGTGTTGATGGTCGCCGTATACGCGGACGAACTATGCGTTATGTTCGTAATGTGATGTAGGCCCTTTCCCTCTGGGTTAAAGTTTATATTAAAACTATGGCGTTTTTATCAGCTTAATTCTATCCTAATAAACTTCTTTATAATAATGCTATCGGCTGAAAATATCCATTGAGGGAATCTCTATCTATGATCTTCCCTATGATTTCACTTGTCATGCAATGACCCAATTCAAATTCCTTTTACAGCCAAATGTATTTACCGAAGAGATGTACGTTACATGAGCGAAACCTATGTCCAAAGTTACCTGTGCGTTGGAGATGCATATTATTGCTTTAAGTACTTTATACTTCATTGAAAAACTTCCTTAAAATTAAATCAGCCTATTAAGCTAATAAACAAGTTAAGTCTTTGCATAGTGAGGCTATCGTAAAATAATAAAAAAAAGGAAAATTTTACAAATATTATAAACTTCTTCCGTCATCCTTTGCTACATGTATTTCTGAAAAAAAAATAAATCCTGTTCTACTCGAGGGAATTAATTTATTCTTCTTCATACTTTTACTTTAAGGAAAATTTAGCTACGAATTTATAACAGGTAAGTTTATCCCAAGCCTCCAAGCATATGCATAATTTATAATAACAGTCATAAATAATTTAAATAATGCTTGACACTATGGTTTAGCGTGGAAGTGAATTTTCTAGGCTCTAATCTGACCAATATAAAACAATTTATTGGAAAAGAATTTATGTAACGAGAAAAAGAATGTAAACGTACCTCTGGTGGTTCGTAAGCAGGTGTTAAGATAGTATCAGCCCCCACTTTCTTGCGGAATTTGAAGCTCTGAAATATGAAATTTGGAAAAATTTTAAACTTTGGAAAATATAAACATAGGATATTGCTGAGATGAGACCAGAAATGAAAAACTAATGCTATTCTGATTACACTTAGATGGTTGGTTGGTTGTTTTGGGTTTTATGGCTCAAGGCCCAGAGAGGACAAGCTGCGCCAAACACATGACGAAACCTGAAAAAGCGTATATACAAGCTAACAATTATAGAGCAAAGTGCATTAAGAACGATTGTAAAAAATTTACAAATGACAGAAAGTTATAATTACATGTAAAATAGTGTATAAAACAACGACACAAATTTACATAAAAACCCGGTTTACCGGATAAAACCGAAATGATGAAGAAAGTGCACAGAGTAGACAGTGGTATATACAAGATGGCTAAAACAGCAACATACAAAGATGATAAAAACAGCGAAATGTGGGAAGTGGTAAAAAGTCATTAAAAATTCAAGTATAAGTGGTGGTTAAAAAACATTCATGGTACCCGATGGTGTTTAATCCAATCGGGAGTCAAAACACACTACATAAGACACAAAACAATATCGATGTTACACAAGGTGTAAATGCAATAATATTATATAAAACATGAGAATACAATGGTATATAAATGTGCAAAATATGATAGTATATAAAAAGTAACACTGATATCCAGAAGTGGCAAGAACTTAGAGAAACGTAGCACATGTAGTCAAATATATAAAAAATAGGCACCTGGAAAGATGCGATACATAAAAACAGTGAACTATAAAGTCTTTAAAACTCATAGTGTGTTATAAAGTGTTTAAAACTCATAAGAGGTGAAAGTACAGACAGGTACGAGAAAACAAATGAAACGAAAGTAAAATAGAAAACAAATTAAGAAAATGGTAGGAACAAGTCAAAAAAGAGGAGGAGTTAAGATTCCCCAAAAGCAACACCATTGTCCGAGCCCTCGGACACACACAATTTTTATTCAGTGTCCGAGGCGAGCCTGAAGACGTACTAGTTATGTTTTTAAAATATAACTTGGGTCTTTAGCTTTCCTAGAGAGGGCAACACACTTTCTAGGAGTAGCTGCTTTATTTCTGTTTTTGTTAGGAGGAATCAGGGAGTTCGTGTCTATATCGTAAGAGCACGACTGTTTGGTATCTTTAACATATTGGGAAACAGAAAGTGACGGGTTGTTTGACATTTGTTATTTTTGTTGCAGAAATTGGTGAAGGCTGTTTTGATTCAACGACATGTGGATGAACGGAATGTTGGTTATTGGTGGGACGTTTAAAACGAAATGATTTTAGAATATTTTTTTAGATGAAGTAGATAATTCCTGCGAGTCTTTTTCCTGCTGTGTGGGTTGGCCTGCCGTTCTTTTAGGCGAAAATATCACACGTTCTGTCTGGGAACCGACTGATGAAACACTTTTATGAGACGTTATAGACGCATACGAAATGCCTATAGTTGGGGTTCTTGAGTCAATAATTCGCCGTGCTTCCAGATAAGATAATTTATTTGTAATTTTCAGTGTCTGTATTTCTTTTTCCCTCGGCCATTTGAGACATGACCTAGAGTAGGCCGGGTGATTCCCACTACAATTTACGCACTTAGATTCCGCTGAGCAGGTTTCGCTGTTGTTACCATCTTTCCCACAACGAGCACAAGTAAGGGTACCAAGACAGGAGACCAGGGAATGGCCGAACCGCTGGCATTTAAAACAGCGCAGCGGGTTTGGTATATACGGCCTAACCAGACAGCGCAAGTATGCAGCTTTAATATGTGAAGGCAGGTTTGGACTGTCGAATGTCAAAATCAAGTGCTTAGTGGGCAGCACTTTACCATCACGACTTATTGTAGTTCTGCGCACATTAATGAAATTTTGGTCTGTTAGGTTTTCTAAGATCTCCGACTCGTCAACGTTAACTAGCTCACCCTCAGAAATTACTCCTCTTGAGGAGTTCAGAGTCTTATGCGGTGTTATTGTAGCGGTAAACGAACCGAATGTTGTGCAGTTAGCTAAGACTGAAGATTGCTTAGTTGAGGAGACCTTTATCATAAGGTTTCCAGATTGCAGTTTGCGTATTTGGAGTACTTCTCCAGTAAGTGAGTTTACTGTTTTTTGAATTAGAAAAGGTGAGATATATGTAAATGACTGATCAATAAGTTTCACAATAAAATACTCAATAAAAATTTCCAGACATGCAAATTTGTTGGTCCCTCAAAGGGTGAGAAGAAAAGGATTGATTTTTCATTGATGATTTATCCCTCACCATGGGATTTTTTTTAAGAATCCATACAAAGGGGCTTAAAATTCAGTTCCCGGCCGCACCACCCACCATGGAGCCCAACAAGGGGATGCACATACATGCACCAGTGCTAGCTGAGGACTATACGCGAACGAAACGATCCTGAAACAACCTCCACCCTCAACGAGGTGTCCAGAAATCGGAACGATTGCTTAGTTCCTATCCGAAGACAAAACTCAACGACCAGCCGATTGATACTATAGGGAAACACTAAGTACCTCCCGTTTACCTGAAGCGGGTGCCAAAGCATTGTGTTGGGATACCATAAGTGTCCCTCAACTGCCAGGATTCCCTTTTCCAGGGACACGGGTCTCCACGCACGGCATACACGTGGGTGATATATACGCCATTAGAAGCTAGAAGCAACAGAGCGGCAACAGCTTCAAATGGGGAGTCCTCGCCTCCGAAGAGGAACCACTCCGAGGAAGAAAAAAAAGACAAAAGTAGAAAGAGGAGAGGAGAGGAAGGAGCTGGGATACCTCAGGATTGTGACACTTGTGTTTGCCTAAAGAAGGTAAACCCCCTGAGGGCGATTACACTTAGTTTATAATATTAATAATTACAGAGTTGATGAGTTTTCAGTTTCTGCTCCTAATATAAATCTAATTGTTTATAAGGTGTATCCTTATTTTCTAAAGATGATGAAGCTTAACGTTATTTAAATAAATACGTATGCCATGAAGCACCAGATGAGTGTTATCATAAATCATACATGTTAAATTTTCTCTAATTTGAAAATTTTGAGATTATAAAAATTATGCAGATTGTAATTCACTGTTAATTTTTTTATATATATTTGATAATTTTTATAAAACTTATATGTCCACTTACCTCTCGAATCATCCTTTCTGACTTTGAAATGTCGAAGTCTCTGGCTGTAAATAAATGTAGGTTCAGTATGACATCGAAAAATTATTCTCAATTTAAAAAATATAGATAAACATCTGCCGTATACTAAAAGTTTTTACTATAATTTGACTCCTCTCTTTCTTCTGTTAAAAGAAATTAAAAAGCTTCCCTTAACAACACTACGACAGAATTCCGAATCTATGATTTCATGAAAAAACATATTTCTGCAATGAATTACCTTTTAATGAACAAACAAGTCACGTTTAAGACAAATATTCAATAATTCAGTTGTTTGCTAGTTTATTGGTCTATTAGTACCTTTCAAGTTCTCTCAGACATCAATTTATCAACACAAAAGTTAACAAGAGACAGATCTTCCATTATTTTCATCATAACATCATTTTTATCAGGTTGCTGCTCTTGTATATATAGCGGTAAACAAGATATTAAAGTATCTATCTCTGTTTTTTTTTTCTGAACAGTTTCACACAGAGAGTAATGGTATTCCAATGTTTAAAGTAGCGACATATTTTTCAAATTCTTGTAAAATTAATAATGATTGACTACATTTTGCATAATACCGGTCCTATCAAAAGCTGAGCTTTTTTATTCATTTTATATAACCAAATAATTTTTCATTATCTATTTTCTTCCGGGAAAAAACTCTGCAACGTCTCAGTAGTTCACCGCTTTTCTGTTTAAGTACCAGGATTTCTTTTCATATATCTTCATGGATAATTATCCCGAAGTTTTCCGAAACAATTTTTCATTTAGTCGTTCAGTGTTTCCAGATATTAGTGTCAGCATATGTTTATATGAAGATAAACATTAAAATTATCTCACCTTTCAACCATCTTAAGAGGAATTCGTCGTCGTGTTGCGGTTGTAGGATATCTTGCAACACCTTCCGAAACTGCAATGCAATGAAGGATTATTAAAGACACAATTTGTAGATGTAAAAAGATAGTTACTGACATTTTCATTCAGTAACTTCAGAGAAAGTTTACTTTTTTGATTTATAATTTTGTTATTTTTCATTCATAACGTATAAAAGATATTTTCCCTCGGCATATATAATCTATAAATTTTATTTCTCAGTTTAGATACTAATATTTTCATTCAATAACTACAGAGGAAGTTTACAATTTTAAAACATATAATAGATATTTTCCCTGGGTATATAAGTATCTAAAAGTGTTGTTTCTCAGTTAGTTTAGTTACTAACATTTTCATTTAATGAATTCAGAGAAAGATTAAAATTTCTAAATATATAGATATTTTCTCTGGGCATATAAGAATCTAAAAGTGTTATTTTTCAGTTAGTGTAGTTACAAACATTTTTATTAAGTGACTTCAGAGAAAGTTTACAGTTTCAAAACATATAATAGACATTTTCCCTGGGTATATAAATATCTAAAAGTGTTATTTCTCAGTATAATAAAAAAAACTGTAAAAAACCGAGGTTATTTGGATATGTTTAACCTTTTGGTGTCTTTATTGAAGTGGTTGTATTCGACTTACCAATTGAACATTTTTCTGATAACTCACTTAAACAATAACATCTGTAATATTAAATATTAATTATAAAATTTTCATTGTGATTAGGAGAAATTTTACGAAGAGGCTTTGGATATAGTGTTGGGGAATGGCAGACTATGCTCACTCCACATATAGCCAAAGTTAATCTGTTGTACCCGCGGCCGCAGAATGCCGGGCTAGGCGTTCTCATCATTGACCAAACATGTTCGATGGGCGATAGATCTGGAAAACAGGCCGGCCAGGGTAACAATGCAATCTGGTGGTCTGACAGGAAATATTCAACAATCCGTGCAACGTGTGGTCGCGCATGGTCCTGTTGAAAGGTGGCCGCAGGCAAGCCCTGAACTATGAAAGGAGAACAGGCAGAAAAAAACCTCAGAGATATAGCTCTGGCTGGTAAGTGTACCGGTAATGCGTACTAGAGGGGTGCGGGAGTGGAATCCAATACCACCCCATACCATAACACCGAGTGCAGGACCAGTATGACGATGCATAACATAAGAGGTGAGAGGCCTCTCTCCACGGTGTCTTCAAACTCTAATCCGACCATCGTGGTGTTGCAGGCAGAAGCGTGATTCTTTCGAAAACACAATGCCATGACATTCGGAATTCCATCACCGTCGTTCAGGGCACCATTGCAAACGCAAACGCCTGTAGTTTAATTTCAAAGGTAAGCGAAGCAATGGACGCCTAGCGGACAGTCCACTGTGCTGCAAACGACGTCGTATTGTTCGTGCGGACACCGATGATTGTTGTGTTATAGACTGTATTTGTTGTTATATGGTTGCGGATGTGGCATTGCGCTCCATCAGTTCCATGCGCACAATATGCCTGTCTTCCCGTGGAGTGGTGCGTTGAGGCGGTTGCAATCGCTCATGTCGGTCAGTCGTATCCTCCTTTATCCACCGATGCCATATTCGCATGACTGTGACTTGGCTACGTCCGACAACCGATTTCTCGAAGGAAAATCCTCAATCTCTGTATGCAATGATTCTGCCTCGGTCGAAGTCCAAAACGTGCTCGAATGATGCTCGTGTTTTTCTCTAAGTCATACTGAAGCTGCACACACAAAAAACCGTATCACGTAGAGTGGCGATATAACAGTGTGTTCAGTTGTCTAGCATGGTGTAAGACTTTGAGCAATAAACAAGAGTCTGGGGAAAATCACAAAGTTTATTTTAGAAAATCTATAAGCGTTAAAATATTAGAAGCAATCAAGAAACTACCTCTCAATAAACTCGCTTCATGAGCTTTAAATCTATAAACTCAGAACAGCGGTACTTATAAAATCATCTCACACAGAGACTTATAAAAAACGAATCTCACTAGCTCTTGAGTCCGACCGTGTGTGCTGCCAGGTCACCTTTGCTCTAAGCCGAACGGCAAGGTACAAGAAAGAAAGATAAAATTAACATACATTTGCATAAAATACACAGGATAGGAAAAACAATAAACCATGGGAAAAACAAATGAAAAACCCCATTACTCAGATGTATGACGTCAAAAGTTGCCGTAACGCCATTAGCTGTTAGGTAACAAGTGCTATCTCAATCTAAAACGATATCACGAATGTCGGAAAGTAATACAGGTAAACTAAGGGCCTGTTCACATAGGAGTCCGTTGCGTTGCGTTAAGGAAAAGATGACGGTGAGACGAAAATAAACCAATCATATGCCTCCAAACGATTATCAATGAAATTTTGAACGCCTATGATTGGTTTATTTTCGTCTCAACGTCATCTTTTCCTTAGGGCAACTCCACGGACTCCTATGTGAACAGGCCCTAAGTCTTACAAACTGAAAATTAGGTAGCCCTTTTAGGGTTCATTTTCATAACAAATCGCTCGAGAGCACAATTCACGTTCTTCGAAATGGCTTTCCTCTCTTTATGTACAGTTTGTCAAGAGCGCTGCAGTCACCCATGATGTGCTCGTACGCTGCAATCGTTAGCATTTGTATATTCCATCGCGGTATACACATGATGCAAATTTCATGCTGTTTGGTTGCTTCCTTCTTGGATAGCCTTTTCTTGGATTCCCTTTGGATAGCCAGCAGTGTAAATATTCGATATTTTATCATTGGAGAATTTTGTTTTTAAATCTTTCTTGGACTGAGAGTAAGCCTTTCCTACTCGCAAATTTTAAAAATTAGTTGAGGAAGATTTTAGGAACTCCTAGCTACAGCAAAAAATTATGTAACTATTTTTTTTAAAATCAGAATTATTCATCTACTGGGTTTATTTAGCAACTGATATGCTCAACACTGGATGGGGTCATTTCAATTCGTAAAACTCTGATTTATTGACATACGAGTATAACAGTAATTTAACTATAGTTATCCCAGGGTAAAACGCATTTTGATTGATGGGATAAATACTTGTAGGTATGGTCGCTTAACTAATGTTTAAACGTCAAGTTAAATAACCAAGTTAAATGACAAAGTCAAACGTTTAGATTAAAACTTGATGTTTAAACCTCAAGTTTTAATCTAAAAAAACTATGAAATCTATGCTCAGATGGCAAAATGTTATAAGAAATGTACATGACAGCAATTCTAAGATTCAAGATGTCATGCAAAATCAGTAATTTGTTTTACATGAGCAAACGTGGTACCAATGTTTCAAAAAAAAATAGTTGGCTATTACTTACAGTAGTTACACTAAATAGAACAAATAGGCGAACGAGAATACGGAATGAGAAAAACTCAATTATTTAAAGAAAAGTTTCTTCTAAAATTTTACCATCTGAGCACAGAAATATTCACAAAATGTTAAAAATGAATAAAATTATGACATGAAAAGAAATGACTAGTATGTTATGGTTTACAAAAGTAAATTACATGTTTAGTTAGAATCAAGGGAATGTTATCAAGAAAAATATCGATAATAATACTGTTAAAGTTTCTTCGAACTATCACGATTCGAATGTAAAGGTCGTATGTATAATCGAATAGGAAGAAAAGGAAAAAAGATGAGTTGGAGTTATTGATAATAAAATTTCTTCGTATCATCCGTAAGGTTCAATTACAAGGTAACCGGTCTGGAAGTTAGAAGACATGCTTTCAAATTCTGCTACAAGCAGAAAGTCGTGATAACACGAATTTTTGAGAGTAAAACATTTCCTTAGAAAGGAATAGGATGTTCAGGAAAAAATTGCATGACAAAGATACGGCATCAAAATTAGTTGTTACACCCCTTGAATTTTTTATGAATAAAAAAAATTAAAGTCTTAATGCAAGAACTAATAGTGGATATCAATGTATCTCCCGTCTCTACGCATTTGTTTCGCACCTATTTCAAGGTTTCTCAATTCCGATGAGTATAACAGCTAATTTGGGGCATGAAACATCCCTATAAGTAAAATAAAATCTTTCTACGTTCTTAAATTAAGTAAATTGTAACTGAAATCCATATTGTGCTTATTTTGTACTGAATACAGTGAAGAATAAGTGTTTAAAATTTAGATATTTCAATGAAGGAAATCGGCCATCATAAATAAATATTTCATAATAAAAATAATAGGTTATATAAATTTTCATTTATAATACAATCGAAAAAAATTCTGAAAACATCTAATAAAGAATTTTTTTAAAAATTACTTCCACAACAACCTTTAATAAATAATTTTTGTGCGTCTGGTAAAGGTAGAAAAAATAATGTATTTAAAAGATTTTAGACTTTATAAAATATATGTATATTAAAATTTCAGTCCAAATAAAAATTTAAGAACACTATCAAATAACAAATTAATTGAACACCTTCTTTATAGGCTTCATTAAGCAAAAATTACTTTCTCAAGCATTGAATGCAACACGATACAAATACAAGAATATGTAATTTAACGAACAAAGAAAAGGAAAAATGCAAGACAAGGAAATAAATTGGGGTCTAAATTTTATACTAGAATGGAAATACAACTTTAAACACTTCAAAAGATAGCAGTTTTTTTCAGCATAACAAGTTTGTCAAGGAATCTAACAAGTGCAAGCTTTTATATACATTAACGAAATCTCCTTTCGCTATGTCAGGATGTAAATTACTATCTGAAACAACTCTCATTTTATCATTACAACACATATTTATTTAAGGTGAAACTACGTTACATTTTAAACTCTGGTCCCGGTAAAATAATTACCATGCCACAGGGGAGAAACAGACAGAAAATTGGATAAGACAGGACTAGGGATAAACAGACCTGGATGGCACTGGGATTAGTCCGGGCCCATACAGCTAAATAGATCAAGGGAATATTATCCCTTCTTTCCCCCTGTGTGGTCATGCCGAATTGTTGACGTTACTAAAGAGGAAACAATGCTATTCAAGTTAACAAATTTATATTTTCAACTCTTAACTTCACTGTTGAGGTTTCCTAGTTAAAAATAGAAAAGTCTCTTCATATTGTCTTTCTGTCAGCAGGAGTAACAATAAATAAAAATTAACTTTCTACGTTATCTTATATTTAGGATAAATAGACTTGGAAGGTAAGCACACATAAAAGAACAAGAATTGACCAAAAATTCATTATCTATGCATAAGTTTGCCTGATTATGACTTTTTTTCTAATTACAACTAAGACCAAATAATAAAACATTCCTAAAAAAAAAACCTTACTACCTACCAGAAAAGGAAATTCTCAAAATAAAAATCTAAATTCTATATAAAATAGTTAGTTTCTTTAATAAATTGTGTATTTTCAAACTGCCCTGACTGAAAAATAGTATGCACTAAATATTAAATAGCATCGGACGTAATTTTCATTTTACTGTGACAAACAGCTTGTGTTAAATAAATTTGTCATAAAAAGATTTCTAGAACTTTTGTTTCAATCTAAATCTATGTAAAATATATCTTGACCAAATAGAAGAAAAGTATTCATATCTGCAGAGCCTGACTAAGGCAGGGGCATACGGGGCAGTTGCCCCGGGCCCCCACATCAGAGGGGGGCCCCGAAATCGAATAGAAAGTTTAGTATTAAGTATTAAGTTCTTCATTACTGAAGTAGTGAAGCAGAGGGGGGCCCCAAAGAAGTTTTTGCCCCGGGCCCCAATTAGGCTAAGTCGGGCCCTGCATATCTGATTGAATATTTAACAGGATAATCAAAGGTCAAATTTATATCTTCGACTCATAAATTCACTTTTGAGTTTTATCAGTTAAAAATAGAAAAGTCTCTTCATATTGTCTTTCTGTCAGTAGTGGTAACAATAAATAAAAATCAACTTTCTGCATTTTCTTATATTTAGGGTAAACAGACTTGGGTGCCTGCACTGGTCGGCAGCTTCTGTTTTCGCAAATAATTCTATACAATATTCTAGACGGAATAACTTTGAAGATGAGTTATTCGTTAATCAGGTAAATATTTACTGTAGAGCAAATATTTAATGCGCTTAACAAGAAACCACTGAGATCTAGTTGTTTATTAAATAGATTTCTTTTAAGAGTCTGAAGAATTTTACACATTCCCGCTGCCTGATTAGAAAGCTGTGTCTTTGACAGCTGTGCCTTTTTAACAACAAAGACATGTATGTAGTTATCTCTTAGTCGATGTTTAAATAGACAAATTGTGCATAGCTTGTTAATTATTTCAGCTATTCTATTTCCAGTATACTATCACTTCTTAGCATTTGGAAGAATTCGTACGCCTTGAAATTATTCCTAGTTTATCTGAAATACACTAAGGCATTGAGAATAATAAAATGTAATTAATAATTGAGAATTAATTATTTAATTAATAAATAAATTAATTAATTTATAATTAAGTAATTAATTATTAATTAATTCTTAGAAATTAATTTCTTGAATTAATTATTAATTAATTCTTAGAAACCTCAAATATTTTTTTTAATTGATAGATCATGAAATAAAGTAAAAAGGTGCAAACACATAAAAAAATAGCAGGTAAAATAAAAAAAGTTATTTAAGACTTTAGATTCCTCAAGAAAAAAATCGCTGCACAATTATGTTTATAAGCATATGATAAACTGATATTAAAAAATTAAGGTTTTTAAATAATGGAGAATGCGCATGGATCATGTTGAATAATGTTAGAATTTTGGAAAAAAAATTTGTAAAACATCCATTATCCTGCAAAAAAATCCTTATTTGAATTCAAAAAAATCTTCAAAGTAGTCAAAAATTAATAATTGAGAAATTATTTACAAATTTAATAATTGAGAATAATAAAATTTACACGAAGGCTGCATTCCACTTTAAAACTAAACTTAAATATCACAAATCCATTTTAAGGGGACAAGTGACCTTCAACTTCATTTTTAAAATTTCCAACATTTTACTCAATGTACCACAGGAAGTATAATTATATGGTTTCTTACTTCTCTGAATTCTCGTAGTATTCACAAATAAGTATTTGGGGGAAGAACAAGACTTGTTTATCAAAAAATTCTTCAAAAGTACAAATTTTTTTCAAAATACTCCAAGAGCATTAATTTTTTTCTGATTTTTTAAAAAATTTCTCAGGATTGTTAATTGAAGTGTTTATCATAAAACTGTGCATAGTTCTTAGAAACCTCAAATATTTTTTAAAATTGATAGATCATGAAATAAAGTAAAAAGGTGCAAAGACATAAAAAAATAGCAGGTAAAATAAAAAAAGTTATTTAAGACTTTAGATTCCTACAAGAAAAAAATCGCTGCACAATTAAGTTTATAAACATATGATAAACTTATATTAAAAAAATTAAGGTTTTTAAATAATGGAGAATGCGCATGGATCATGTTGAAATAATGTTAGGATTTTGGAAAAAAATTGTAAAACATCCATTTTACTGCAAAAAAATCCTTATTTGAATTAAAAAAAATCTTCAAAGTAGTCAAAAAGAATATTTATTATAATAATTCTGCATATAGACCTAAAAATTGAGAATAACAAAATTTGAGGTTGAAGGTCCCTTGTCATCTTAAGAATGGAAAATTATAATGAAATTAGTACCTTTTCAAGAACTTCCAATTGTTGAGCTGTATCCACTTTTCTGCGAAATCGCATCATTAGGAAAAGTTTTGTATGTAGGAACAAACTCCTAGAAATCGTTTTCTCTCAGCAAAAACAGCAGCTTTTCCTTTCAAGAATGTCTAGGACAATGAAGCCAATAGATTTTGCAGTTGCTGATAAATGCAAGAACAAGTAGTTTAGAATGGGGCATTGCTGAAATTTAATATCCCTGAAGAAAGTTCTATGGAATCATTTCCCCGTATTACAAAAGTTCGAAAAAAGAGAGAAAGAATGAAACTACCATTTAACAAACAAGTGAGATATTGATCTTTTCCTCATCTTTTATCTCCATGAAAATTGACCAAAGCGTCCTTCAAAATAAAGATCCAATTTAAGTGATGAGAATGGGTTTAGAGTTCTTCTGTTTCCCTGAGATTCAATGTGCCTCAAATATGTAATCATTATGGAAACTCTTTGTTTGTTACAAAGCTCGGTTTATACAGAAGATATACATATTGAGAAAACTAATTCATCTAGATGGTGAGAGACATTTAAATCTTTTAGAAATTCATAGTGCTCCCTCTGTTAGGATAATACCTGCGTTTTAACTTATCGTTTACAATCCAACCAGTAACTCAAAACCATATATTTACTGAGTTCATAAGGGAAATATTCATATCGGCCTTTACGTTGTTGTCATTTTAAGTACTTAAACAGCCATAAACGTAATCATATGAGTAAATTCTACCTGTTTTAATTACATATATTATATATGTAATTAAAAATCCCAAGACATGTAATCAAATATAATAAAAGTTCATTTCAAGACAAAAAAAAAATTGCATACAAAAATTATTGAGCACATTTCCGTTTACGACGTCTGGCTGTAATTTCAGTCGTTTTAAGAAAAACATATTGCAGACCCGGAAGTGTAGGTAGAGTGGGGGGGGAGAGGAAAGGGGGTGAAGTTGATGGCCATGTCCCATTTAACAACATTTAGATCGTTGCATTTCCGCTTTAGTTTGTTCATGCATAAAATATACGAATGAAATAAAATAAAAATTATCATTACATTATTATTCAATATTTTCTCATAAAATTCTCTTTTTTATTACTCAAGAAACTTTATCATTGTAAAATTTTTCTTCAATTTTTCACAGCTCACAGCTTAGGGAGCTGGCAATCGGTACCAGAGTCTTTAAATTCGTGTCCCCCTGTTGGCCTGAACGGTTGTAGCCGTTCGGAATTGGCTTTAAGCTGTTGATCCCTGTCTAATCAGCCCTCGTGTAACAAAAAATGACCGTAGTGCTCTTAACCAACCAACCCATGTTTTCTTTACTCCATGTTTTCTGCTGGTCTTTTCTTTTCGTGATGGCAATTCCATCCTTCCCTAGTTTGCTGTTGTGGAATGGCAGCACTGTTTGTGAACCACTTTCTTACCTTAGCCTAGTAGGCTTCTTTTGATCTGTTGCTGACGAAGAAAGCAGTTTTTGTTTTGAAATATCTTTCTTTTGCTGTTAATTATAATGAAATATATGGTTTTTAGATCACAGGATTGATTTAAATAGTCGTTGTGCATGTTTTTCTATGATCACGAAACAGTTGCTCTCCATTGCAGACGGGAAAATGGGACAGTAAATACCCCCATCAGTAAAAATTTAAATAATTTATACTAACAGAGTGACCAATGTGATGACTTTGCCATATTCGAGTTGCTGTCTATTGTAGATGAGAAAACAAAGGAAGTTTCATTGTCCGTTAATATCTAAATTATGATCTGCACACCTACTGTAAGTCATTATTTAGTGACTCAGCCAATTTTTTTACGGCACAGATTTTAAATCTCATGATTTTTCAAACTACACTGCTGACCATTAAAACTGCAACACCAAGAAGGAAAGAAAATTACAAAAGTTTGCTAATTTACTTATTGTACTTATGCAGCACAGTAGGAAGAAAATATGATTAAATTTGTACGTGATTTGGTGGCATACAGGGTCCGACACACAGGGTTAGTACACACAGTTGGCGCCTCTGGCAGCTAAAACGGCTCTAACCCGGTTAGCCATCGAGTCGATCTGGGATTCGCTGACAGATACGCGCAAGTCATTCCATGCTTCTTCAAGTCAATGCCACACTTCATCAATCTAGTGGCTGAAGAGCGGTGGCAGCCCAGTCTCTCAGCAACCCATAACAAGATGTGTTCAATGGATGAGAAATATAGAGAACGTGCTGGCCAGGGTAACAGTCGAACAACCTCTGTGTCGAGGTCCGTCAGGTCACGGCGGGCAGCATGCGGTCTTGCTTGATGTTATAGAAAGATGACGTCTCCGAGGCCTCGAAGAAAGGACATAGGCAATTAAGATCTGAGAATTCTAACGCTGGCTGTTCAGATTACCGACGACGCGAACAAGAGGTGTTCGTGTCGTGTACCCAATGGCTGACCATTCTATCACACTTGGTGCAAGGCCCGTACGACGATATCGAATGCAATCAGGCAACGTGCGTTCTCCTTGGTGCCTTCAGACACGGATACTTCCCTGATGCTCCTGCGCGTAGAACCGGGAATCGTCTGAAAAGACGACGTGGTGCCACTCCTGTATCCAGTTTTGTCGTTGGGCGTGCCACTGTCACCGCGTGTCTCTATGTTGCAGTGTCAAGGGAAGCCGCAATAATGGTCTCCGTGCAGACAGTCCGTGTTGTTCCAGACGTCGTCGTATTGTCCGTGTGGATACTTGTGCTGCAAACAAGCCCATTTCCTGACTCAAGGTCCGGGATTTGGCTGTACGATCCTGCAAGGCCGACCTGACAAAATGTCTGTCCTCTCGGGTATTAGTAGCGGGAAGCCGTTCAGATCCTACATGGCGTTTAGTATGACCCTCCCGAACCCATCGATTCCATATTCGCATAACAGTCGTTGGATTCCGACCAGTGCGAGTAGCAATATCATGGAACGATAAACCACACTCTCGATAGGCCACGATCCTGCCGCTATCGAATTCCGACACGTACTGGAATTCGTTTCTCCTTCTTATACGAGGCCTAACACGATCTTTTAAAAAACAAACAACATTCAAATGCGATTTCCGAATGAGAAACCCCTTCTGCGTAACTTTCTTTTTACGCAGAGTATCTGATGTCGTTTCGCTCTCATGCGTCGTTCGATTGCGTTTAAATGCTAATCATTTGCATATCCCAGCATCTTCTTCCTTTCATGCGAATTAGACGTTTGTATAATCCTTCCTTCATGTTGTTGCAATTTTAATGGCCAGCAGTGTAATACCACCAAATGTGTATTTATTTGCAAAGTGATTTCAGAGGCGTTTTCCTGTAATTGTAGGAATTGTGACAGACTGAGTTAGATAATAAGCTTTTAGAAGAAGTTTCTCATCAATTTTGTTCATAAGTTGATAAATAATGGGAACATATTCAGAATTGATTTTGAAGGTTTTCCCCGATATTGGTGTAATTGATATTGATTATCATTTAAAAATTTAATTCGAAACTGGTAAGCAATTCTACTTAATAAAAAACATTCAATCATCATAAGTGAGCATTTAAAATATTGCAGTAAGTGTTTGTTTTATTTCATGTGGAACTGATGTTTTCCCCTGATAGTTATACGCTTTGAAATCATGAGTCCCGAGATAAGCGACGGCAGAGGAAAAAATAAAGGGATACGTGTATTTTAGTTTAGCAAAACCGCTAAGTAAATAAATATAAAATAAAAGTAAAAATCAATAATAGAACTTACCTCTTTCAAAGCAATTCTTCTGTCTTCTTGTTCAATGACATTACATTTTCCATTTTTTTTACTCATGTCCAGTACACTGCAAGAAATAGAAATGATTATGGTATCCCTAAGATCAAAAACAAAAGTTTGAATATTTAGGAACAGTGACATATGATAGAATCAGGAAAGATTAGTATTACAAATTCACTTTAACAGATCTGCGAAATTCTAATGGTGACGCCATCGAAATCGATGCAGACAGTAGATAACACGAAATCACAATACTGACCTTCGCGGAAAACCTATCGCAATACATTTATCTGAATAGCTTGGGTACAGGTTAAGAGAAAATTGCTTAACCATTGATATTTGCCTATTTTTAGTTTAATAACCAGACGTATGGGATTTAAAATTTAGTTTGGGATTAGAAAATCTATTTTGAACATACGTCAATGTGTGTGTGTGAGTCTAAGTTTTTCCCCTCGAGTTTCGCATTTTTGGTGACTGCTTGTTTCTACTTCTAGATAAAAAAAGGATTTCTATATTTTTACATATCCCCCTATTTTTTGAATGAATTCTAATGGTGACGCCATCGAAATCGATGCACATAATAGATAACACGAATTTACAATACAGACCTTCGCGGAAAACGTATCGCAATACATTTATCTGAATAGCTTGGGTACAGGTAAAGAGAAAATTGCTTAACTATTGATATTTGCTTATTTTTAGTTTAATAACCATACGTATGGGATTTAAAATTTAGTTTGGGATTAGAAAATCTATTTTGAACATACGTCAATGTGTGTGTGTGAGTCTAAGTTTTTCCCCTCGAGTTTCGCATTTTTGGTGACTGCTTGTTTCTACTTCTAGATAAAAAAAAGGATTTCTATATTTTTACATATCCCCCTATTTTTGGAATGAATTCTAATGGTGACGCCATCGAAATCGATGCAGATAATAGATAACACGAATTTACAATACAGACCTTCGCGGAAAACGTATCGCAATACATTTATCTGAATAGCTTGGGTACAGGTTAAGAGAAAATTGCTTAACTATTGATATTTGCTTATTTTTAGTTTAATAACCAAACGTATTGGGTTTAAAATTTAGTTTGGGATTAGAAAATCTACTTTGAACATATATCAATATGTGTGTGTGTGAGTCTGAGTTTTTCCCCTCGAGTTTCGCATTTTTGGTGACTGCTTGTTTCTACTTCTAGATAAAAAAAGGATTTCTATATTTTTACATATCCCCTATTTTTGGAATGAATTCAAATGGTGACGCCATCGAAATCGATGCAGATAATAGATAACACGAATTTACAATACAGACCTTCGCGGAAAACGTAAAGCAATACATTTATCTGAATAGCTTGGGTACAGGTTAAGAGAAAATTGCTTAACTATTGATATTTGCTTATTTTTAGTTTAATAACCAGACGTATTGGGTTTAAAATTTAGTTTGGGATTAGAAAATCTACTTTGAACATACGTCAATGTGTGTGTGTAAGTCTGAGTTTTTCCCCTCGAGTTTCGCATTTTTGGTGACTGCTTGTTTCTACTTCTAGATAAAAAAAGGATTTCTATATTTTTACATATCCCCCTATTTTTGGAATGAATTCTAATGGTGACGCCATCGAAATCGATGCAGATAATATATAACACGAATTTACAATACAGACCTTCGCTGAAAACGTATCGCAATACATTTATCTGAATAGCTTGGGTACAGGTTAAGAGAAAATTGCTTAACTATTGATATTTGCTTATTTTTAGTTTAATAGCCAGACGTATTGGGTTTAAAATTTAGTTTGGGATTAGAAAATCTACTTTGAACATACTTCAATGTGTGTGTGTGAGTCTAAGTTTTTCCCCTCGAGTTTCGCATTTTTGGTGACTGCTTGTTTCTACTTCTAGATAAAAAAAGGATTTCTATATTTTTACATATCCCCTATTTTTGGAATGAATTCAAATGGTGACGCCATCGAAATCGATGCAGACAATAGATAACACGAAATCACAATACAGACCTTCGCGGAAAACCTATCGCAATACATTTATCTTAACTGCTTGAATACAGGTAAAGAGAAAATTTATTATTTATTGATATTTGCTTATTTTTCATTTAAAAACCAGACATATTGGATTTAAAATTTTGTTTTGTATTCGAAAATCAATGTTGAACATACTTCAATGTGTGAGTATGTGTTCGTTTAAGTTTTCTCCTAAAATTTCACATTTTTGGTGAGTTCTTGTTTCTACTTCTAGATACAAAAGGATTTCTATATTTTTACATATTCCCTATCTTTTGAATGAATTTTATAAATATCCTTAAGTAGATAAAATATATTTGCTAAATAGATAGAAAAATACAGGAAACGAGAGTGAGATTTCAAGTTAATATCAACTCAGAAATAAATATTATATCATGTGGATTAAATAATTTGTACTACTCAGAAAATTTGATACTCTCTTCTTAGTAAAACAATAATTCAAATCAAACTTTAATGTGTTTTTTAATGGAAATGCAAGCAAGTAAATAAAATAATTGAACCACAAAGAACATAAAAGTATCTAAAATGTTAATGAGAACTAATGAGCGAGAAAAATTCGTGTTACAGGTACATGTTATTGTTATTGGTACGTTCAAATTCTCATTCATAATCTTAAGGCATCACATCAGTAGACATCGGAGAACTTCAGTCCTAATGTTAAGGCTTGTAAGGTATACATAAGATTCGATTCACAAGAATCGAACTTTTGAGTGAATGAATTAAAGAAGCTGCTTGAGATATGCTAATTTCGGCATATGCGCTTGGTATAAATACCAAGCAGCTTGATTAAGGAAAAAGGTTGTTAAAGTTGACAGATAAGCGAGTTAAGGGAGCTACGATGTAAGCAGCTCCAAGTGCTATCCTGCGCTAGTGCTTAGGGGGCCCAAAGTTTACGTGGCAGTACAGCTGGTTTGACTCTCTGCTGGTTTGTGAGTATTTGCAATGTGTATTTTTATTGAATGATAATATATATTCCGTACAAGTAGTACGTATGCTTATTGCTGTAAAAGCAAATTCTATATGTGCAACGAATTCAATAAACATTGTTTCATGTATAAACCGTGTTTGTATCAAATTCATTTAGAGTGCCACTTCAAATTATATACACCCAAGTCTGGGTAGAAGTGAGCTATTCTCTATAGGCTGCTCTATACTACCCCTATTGTATTCGCTCATCTCAATGTTAACGTATGGAGAAAATTTATCTACTATTTAGAGCTACATAAATGCTGATAATCCAAGAAAAATAGTAGTTTTATATAGCCGGAACTTTTCTGCACCTTCCAACAGGATTCATTTTATAAATTTCGTTCACCTTAAATCCAGCGTATCATTTAAATCTTAAATCCAGCGTATGAAATGAAATATTCAGAAGTTTTAGATTAACTGCATGTAGGAATTTAGATTATAAAAAATGGGCGCGGTAGCCCGGTCAGCAAAGGCGTCGAGTCAGAGATCTGCAAGTTACTGGTTTTATACCCGACGCTGACAAATCCGCCGACGTGTACACTAACGGCGGCTGGTGCACGGGAAAAATATCTGTCGTAGCTGCAATGTCCTCCAAGTTCCCAAACATTCTTCTGGAGGTGCAGGGTCAAGTGTTATGGTCTTGTTACTTGACTCGGTTCAAAATTACGGGACTGGTAAGGATGTAGTGGGGACCCACCCCCTGTGGTGCAACTGGGGCAACGCGTGCAATGCATGCGTCGAAGTGGTCACACACTTCTGGCTTCTCCCGGGAAAAGAGCATCGTTCAGCTCATAGACTTTGCAAAAAAAGGGATAGTAACATTGAGATGAGCGTATCCAATAGGGTTAGTATACAACAGCCTTAACGGATTTGTAATACAAATGTGAAATACAAAAGCACTCATCAATGTACTGTATTTACAGGAAATAACATGCCTCCCGATGCAAAAACATGACGCGAGGAAGTTTGTTTTGGCTCGTACTGTAGAATACGTCTTTCAAGGTTAACGGACTGAAGTAACCCTCTTTAACTAAACTGCCCTTGGAGTCAAACCCATTGCCAGCGAATCATTGTGTTACCAAAATATTACAACTGGAGCCGTATTCATAAAAAAAGTATCCTAATGGGATCTCTGTTAATCTTCAATTAAAAGTGTTCAATAATCGTTTTCAATAACCGTTTTCAATAATCGAATAAGAGTATTTCTCTTTGGAAAGTTCAAATACATAGCCTTCGATCCATTGTTTATTTCCCAGCGCCGTTTTAAAGCGAAGAATATTTTTAATGATGAAGACGATAATTAAACCCTATTCCGAATTGATTCCAGCTGAGTTTTAGTTTTTTAAATTTAAATATAAATCATAGAGAAAGTCAAAATCGTTACAAAAATGTGTGAACACCCTCTGTATGTTTTATTTTGTTAGTTATATAAAGATATTTTCTATTTCATACCTAAAAAAGATAAAAAATGTATACAATAAATTATATATATAAAATGTACATAAAATATATATGAATATATATATATATATATATATATATATATATATATATATATATATATATATATACATACACTGGTGTAAGAAATTAAGAGAATTTGCAGAGTTGGTCGATTATCTCTAGAACTACAGAACCGATTTTAATGAAATTTGGTATGTACATACATTGATACAATACAAAACAAATAACCATTCAATAATTGTAATACACACGCATGATCATGCGTAATACTCGTTGGAGTCGGAAACTATGAAACAGCGGTTGCAGAATAAACAAAAAATGGGTTAATAGATGGGTTAATAAGGGGTATGGTCCCCTCTTACAGATATACAGGTCTCGCAGCGTGATTTCATACTTGAAATAAGGCAGTTTGTCATTTCCTGTGAAAATTGGTCCCACTCGTTCAGCAACGCTGTTTTCATTCTCTGGATGGTTCTCGGAGGGTGCTTGCGAGTTGCAATTGCCCTCCCCAGAGCGTCCCATACATGCTCTATAGGGTTAAGGTCTGGAGATCTGGCTGGCCAATCCATCTTGCGAATATCCCCACTTTCTAGAAATTCGTCGACCAGAAGAGCTCTATGTGGTCTCGCGTTATCGTCCATTAAAATGAACTCATGGCCAACTGCGCCCCTGAAAATGCGAACATGGGGCTCCAAGACCTCATCCCTATACCTCACACCAGTCACAGTGCCTCTTTCAAAGACATGAAGAGGTGTGCGGCCATCCAACATGATGCCTGCCCAGACCATTAAACCTCCTCCGCCATAATGGTCGATTTCGCGGACCTTGGAGGGTAGGTAGCGGGTCCCTGGTTCTCTCCATATGAACGTAATACGAGAATCTGTGTTAGGCTGAATCGGGACTCATCGGTGAAGAGAACGGTCACCCATTGATCCATACTCCAATCTCTATGCTCTCTACACCATGATAAACGGATTCTCCTATTCGTAGAAGTGAGCGGGACGCAAACAGCAGGTCTTCTTGCAAACAACCCTCTCTCATGAAGTCTTTTGGAAACAGTCACCCTTGATACACGGGTTCCTGTGGCTGCATACAAGTCACGAGAGAGCTGAGAAGCTGTAGCACTCCTGTTACGCCTCGCTATAATCGACAAATGGCGATCATCTCTGGCCGTCGTGGCTCTTGGACGACCTTCCCCAGGCTTTCTCTCGATGGATCCGGTATTCTGGAATTGTTCCCATAAGTTACACACGACGCTGGGCGTTAAATTGAACTCTCTACAAATTTGGACTTGCGATTGGTCTGCTTCTGGTCTCCCCACAATTCGCCACCTCATTCTATTATCTAAACGTTGGTGGTTACTCATTTTTACTGTTACAATTGGAAATTAACCGATTGCTGCAAAATAACACTAAGAAATTCGCCGAGGTGTGCTAACGAACGAAATGCATCTTAACTTACGCGCGCTTATGAAGCCTGTTTCTCTACTGGCTCCGCCTACACACACGTGTACGCTTACGTATTTGACGTACAAGATTTGCATTTTTGTCTAGAAGCAGTGGTTTTACATTCAGTTCAGTTCTTTTCATGAAATTCGATAAAATATGCAAATTCCCTTAATTTATTTCACCAGTGTATACAGGTAACCCTCCTATAACACGGTAGATAGGTTCCTAGAAAATGCCGTGTTGTGTGAAACCGTGTTATATGAGACCCAGAGACAGTAGAAAAAAGGGAGGTTACGTTCCAAAAAAACTTATTAAATGCAAACTTTTTTTTAAATTCCATATAAGCAACTTAATTTTTATTAAATATATAAATGTATGTATAACACAAAACGAAAAGAAACAAAAAATATTATTTTCATTTAATGCGACCTTAATTTAATAAATTTCTTTCTCATCACTGTTCAGTACGATTTAATGTGACCATTTAATTCATTTAATGCGACCTTAATTTAATAAATTTCTTTCTCATCACTGCTCAGTACAATCAAACGAGAACGGTTTTTTTTCGGTTGAACAATATCACCTTCACTTTCAGAACTTTTCTCTTCATTTAGATTTTTTGCACCTATCCTCTTCAAAAAATCTGTAATTTTGGTTTGTTTCCTGTTTCTTACAACGTCATTGTAGATTTCATAGTATGGAGATTTATAACAATTTTGCAGCTCCCTTTTGAATTTTCAGCTTCTTTCAGCGGAAGAGTCTGCATTCAAGAGAAATGATTCAAGATTTTCAGCTTAGCTTAGGCCTTCTTGTAATTTTATAGAGTTATAAATGAATAAATTATAATTTTTTAATACATTTTCATGTAAAGCCACTATAATTTATTATTCATTACCGTCATTATTTTAAGGCAATTTAGTTTTTAAATGTGTTAAACAAAAATCATGTTATCTAGTGCTGTAGAAGTACAGTGTTGTACAAAGGTTTTCGCACTTTTTTAATCGTGTTAGAGCGAAACCGTGTTGTAAGATGTCGTGCTGTAGGAGGGCTACCTGTATATATATATATATATATATATATATATATATATATATAATATTCCTTTAATGCTACCTTTGGACCATAAAACGCACCTCAATTTAAAATCGATTTTTTATGTAGAAGAGTGGATGTTGTGGTCTGAAAAACAAGGTACTTGTTTTTTGCAAAAAGGTTCAATGACTGAGTAAAATCATATACAATATATAAATGACAGGCTGCATTTTTTCTGTTTTATAGTTTTGTTTTCAGCAATATTAAAAGTTCTATTTTTAACGAAAATTCTCATAATTTACTACAGCTTGCTATTTAACAGTAAACCCCGTACTACTACTCATCTTGGTAAATTGCATTATTCTACAAGGTATTAATTAGTTGAAAGGATTTAAAAGGCAGTTAACTGATAAGCACCTACTGACGTTTGCATGTAAATTCATCCTATTTTCTCAGGAAAGTTTAGAGGTAAATTCCATATTATATTCATGTTAATAATCCTGTTTTGTTTATTGCACAAATTTTGCGTTAATGGCTCCATGCCAAATCTCTAGAATTTTATATAGCCAATCATACACTGATATTGGTGACTACCCACCAAGCTGTAATATGTGCCTCATAAAATATCAAATTTTGTCAGCTTTTAGGGTATATTGTTTTTTCACTTTAAATGTCTGCATTTCATCCCAACAAATTACTTAAGAAACCTTGAACACTGTAAATAGCCATGTTTACTCTCCGGGTGAATAATTATTGATGCTGTCTATGAAGGTTTTTGTCTTTACGTTTAAAATTTTTTTGCGCTATCGAAGTATATTCTTGATTTCAATAAACATTTAAATTACTACTAAAGATTATTATACCGAATTTAATTTACTGAAAAATCCTCTTTCCGTTACTGCAGCACTTTTTCGTATTCTTCTTACTTCAATGGAGATTTATTTATTTTTTCTTTATACTTTTTGAATAAGTAAATAAACTGCATAAGAAAAGTTTTTACTGTTTTGATTTGGTTAATTTTGGATACTTTAAAACACATTGTTTTGTTCTATCTTAATGGAAGCATTCTGTAGGCTGTTGATTACTTTATAATAGGAAAATTGTATTGACAACATATACAGACTAACTGTTTTGCAGTCGTACAAAGGGTAATCTTTCATGAATAAAAAAAACCGTTAACCTGTATTTGATTGTCCTGTTTGATTAGTTTAGTAGAAAGTCTTTTGCATAACTTGATATCCTAAATATATCCGTTTAGTATTCCTAATTTATGATGCATTACAGGATTGAAAGCGTAAAAATTGTGCTGTATAAAAATAAACAAAATGAAGTTCCGAACATATAATTATTCAACCAAAATTATTAATACTAGAACACATGAATCTCTAATTGGTGAATTCAGTGATTTTGTACCATGACTGGAATGCACGTAGAAACAGCCAGACTTTAGCACTTTTTTTTAAGCTTCATCATAAATGTATTCCAACAGATGTAAAAATATAGTAGCCTATATGGCCGTGGTCTGGAACACTTCCGGCCGAGGGGCTTTAGTAACAACAGCAAGTATGGTATGCCCATCCTATGAGGAACGTGTACGGTATACACAAGATTCGATTCACAAGAATCGAACTTTTGAGTGAATGAATTAAAGAAGCTGCTTGAGATATGCTAATTTCGGCATACGCGCTTAGTATAAATACCATGCAGCGTCATTAATAAAGAAGGTTTTAAAAAGGTTGTTAAGGTTGAAAGAAGGTTGTTAAAGTTGATAGATAAGCGAGAAGGAGTTACGAGTTAAGCAGCTCCTGGTGTTATCCTGCGCTAGTGCTTAGGGGGCCCAAAGTTTACGTGGCAGTACTGCTGGTTTGACTCTCTGCTGGTTTGTGAGTATTGAAATGTGCATTTCTATTGAATGTTAATATATATATTCCGTACAAGTAGTACGTATGCTTATTTCTGTAAAAGCAAATTCTATATGTGCAACGAACTCAATAAACATTGTTTCATGTATAAACTGTATTTGTATCAAATTCAAATAGAGTGCCCCTTAGTAAAATTCTCTATACTGGCTCTATACTGGCTCTCTATACTATATCTGAACTTTATACTGTGGTTTACTCTGATAGTGACAAAATTAAATTGTGGAAGTATCTTGTTATTATACTTATATACTATTTGAAAATGAGTGTTGTTGAACAAAACCCTGTTGGAAATTTTCCTCGGGTAATTATGGTTCAGCATTTTGCGCCATTCGAAGCGACCTTGAATGGCGGCTCCTCAAGCCAATTCCTAAAGAAAATTGCGCATTACTTTCAGCAACAATGCACCCCAGATGGGGAGAAACTTAAAATTGCTCTAGCCGCTTTAAGAGGTAATGCATTTCAGTGGTACACATGCATGCAAAGCAGTAATACGATTTTTGACTATTCGTCATTCAAACAACAATTTCTTAGCGTTTTTCCAAAGACCTTTAATCAATGTCAAATTGAAGCGGAAATTTATTCGCTAAGGCAACGTGAAGGTCAGTCTGCGTTAGATTTTGCTATGGGAGAGATTTCCAAGTGCGAGGAATATTTAGAAGGGGTGACGGAAGCGGTAATCTTAAAAATAGTTATCCAACGTTTGAAGCCAAGTGTTCAAGATTTTTTAGATCAAAATATTACAAGCAAGGTTACCCTCCTTCGAGCTTTAGCTAAACATGACAATAGGCATTTCTTCGCTACCCCTGACCCTCACTCAGGTATGAGAAGTTTTATTCACCCCCGCCAAAATTTTTCGTGAATTTCAAACCAACAGCGAAACCAGTATCGCGGGCGAAATAATAGAAGCGCACGGCGTTACAATGAAATTAGTGCACTTAAAGTAAATAATATGCAAGCACCTTACGTGCACTGGCAAGTTGTTTCACATGATATGGTTCAAGTTGTTGAAACTGTGTGGTCACATGTATTAACTTGTCAGAGCAGTAATCATTATTTTGAGAATAGTGAAAGTCGGGGTATTTTGGCTTAACTGCGACCATCAAGAGAGATTCCACGGAATGGACAGGCTGGTGCAGGGAAGTTGCCGCTTTTATGAACAAGTCTTGTATCAATTCTCTTATTATATCCCCCCCCCTTCAATAAATTCGAACCAAACTGGTTTGAAATTCCCCATTGTATATACTGTGTAAACATTTTGAGGGGAAGGGGTGAGCCACTGAAAAAAAAAAAAGCATACTGTTATTTTATAAATTTTTGAAGGGGACATGTAGGGAATAGAAAAAAAATGCATACTGCATAATATAATAATTAACCACTAATGTACTAACTTCACAAAGCATAACACATGTGCATTATGAATTAAGGGAGAGCATCTACAAACAGTCAAGAAATGTCATGCTGTGCAATTGTGTTGACACTTTTAACTAAAACAGATCTTCTAGGGCGCAGTTGGCCAGCCCAATATCCGCAACTCTGCAAATCCACAGTTTGATGGTGTCACCTGGACCCTTCGGGGTTAGTTTTGTAAAATGGGAGTGGCGTTTTTCCCCCACACAACGTGTGGAAGGTTTTTTTGGCTTTGCCACCCATTATGTAAAAAGTCAGACCAGCACGCGTTTTCAATTAGTTAACTGAAGCCGTTCAGACCTCAGTTACATAATTTTTTTTTCGAGGGAGACCAGTGTAAGGTATACACAAGATTCGATTCACAAGAATCGAAATTTGAGTGAATGAATTAAAGAAACTGCTTGAGATATGCTAATTTCGGCATACGCGCTTAGTATAAATACCATGCAGCGTCATTAATAAAGAAGGTTTTAAAAAGGTTGTTAAGGTTGAAAGAGATAAGCGAGAGGGAGCTACGAGTTAAGCAGCTCCTGGTGTTATCCTGCGCTAGTGCTTAGGGGGCCTAAAGTTTACGTGGCAGTACTGCTGGTTTGACTCTCTGCTGGTTTGTGAGTATTGAAATGAGTATTTCTATTGAATGGTAATATATATATTCCGTACAAGTAGTGCGTATGCTTATTGCTGTAAAAGCAAATTCTATATGTGCAACGAATTCAATAAACATTGTTTCATGTATAAACTGTATTTGTATCAAATTCATTTAGAGTGCCACTTAAAATTATATCCACCCAAGTCTGGGTAGAAGTGAGCTATATTCTCTATAAACGATATCCACAAAAGGCAACTGCAGCTTCCCAAACTACAAGTTCTTTGTTTTTTAATATAAATTGTTAACAAGCCGCACGTTTGCATTCGGCTATCGATATAGAAGTACTTTTTATGAGTTTATATAATAACACATCACGTGTTATTGTACAAACTCATCGTATTCACGTGTTATCATATAAACTGCATCTTTTTTTATTATTAAGAGAGTCAAACCATTACGAATCTCTTCAACAACAACTCAAGTATTCCTATCACGTTTTGAGACACATAGTTTTGAGACACATCACGTTTTGAGACAAAGTGACATTTTTTTTTCTCAGAAACCTGTTTCAATATAATAATTGATAGATCTTGTGTACTATCTCATGGAATATTTTCATTAGAATATGTATGGAATGCAATGAAGTTGTGATGTAACACAGTGAGAGTTGAGTTTTCTTCAGAAATGTTATCTTATTCATCACGAATTGATCATCTTCCTGTCCTGTACGAATAAAGAAAGGAAAATCACAGAAATGGTTTTCCCTCGTGGGAAAAACAAATTAAATATGAAACATGAAATGAAATAATTATTGTTACATCATATCGGAACGGAAATCTCAATGAAGTTTAATGACTGATAACAAGATTGTTTTTAGTATTTGTGGAGGAAAATATTGATCAAAATAATATTTAAGACTCTGAGAACAGATATAGATTTCTCTATCTCTCTAACTACCCATTAATATTCTCTCTACACACACACACACAGTATATATATATATATATACATAAAACTACACAGAACTGAAACTGGTAAAAAGTTTACATTGTAACAGATAGACAAAAATATTAAAATCTGGAATATTGTACAAGAAATATGAAATGAAATAATTTTAGTAACATGAAATTTTAAAGGTTAATAAAAGTAATTTATTTACTATTATTTTATGTCAAAAAAATATAAAAATAATATTTATAAGTTAGCTTAGAAGTCAGCCATTCAGGCTATGATCTTTTATTCTTCTTATTAAATATGGTAGGAGGATGGAAAAGGCTTTGAACACTTGTTTTAGACTGGTATTACTTATTAATGTATAGCAAACAAGAAATATACATTAATAATTACAATAGCGAAAGATTTACGGCCATGTAGTTAGTGACAACATATAAAAATCAAGACATGTAAATTTTCAAGGGAAAAATAATTTAGGAACTAATTAGAGGTAAGCAAACTGTTTTAGGAAAGAAAAAAATTAGAAATTGATTGATACCGTTTGTTCTGTCATTTTTTCATAAGTGTTGCGACCTTTCAGTCACGTATTGCACGAGGAGACGATAACAAAAAAGAAACAAGAGTTATGTGTAGTTGCATGTGATAGAATTGTTTTATTACGAAAAAAGTGATTATGACTTTCATGAAACTGCACATAAATTGAAAGTGTTACGTTAGTTGTAAGTTCATTCTGTTTCTAAATAAAATTAAAATACGCATTTTTGATTTTCACCAATAACTTTACTGAACAACATGTTCACCGTTTTGTTCAACCACCTTCTACACTCTCTCCATAATTCCATCTTCCCAAAACTTACACTTCACAATTTAAAATTTTTTTTTTTTACGCTTTATTTGCGTTTTTACTTTTCTTGATATAATAAAGCGTAATATTCTGAAAAGTTTGCAAATTTCCTTCCGACATCAATATTAAACTGGCTACACAAAAAAATCCCCAATTTTGATTAGTTTGCTTTTTTTATTTGTTTGTTTGTTTGTTTGTTTTTAAATGCACGTTGATATGACAGCTGTCACAATGTAATCTAGTAAAGTTGCTTCGAATGACGTCAAAATCAACAAACGCTAGTGGATACATTTTACTAAAAACCGAACATTTAGGTGAAACATTTTCGTGTTAAAAAATGCTAAAACTCTCATAAAAGAAAATTCTTTAACAGTCAATATGTGTTGAGATGTAGAATGGCAATTTCCGTTTTCCGAACCTGCTAGTTTCCTTTTCCTTTAACAACTTAAAGTTACGTTTTGGCAACAGATTTTCCGGTGATCGTGGAAAGGAAAGGTGGAGCTTGAAATCGAACATTTAGAGATTTTAGAGGTGTTTTGCATATTATGTGTTTAAAGTATATATGTAGCACTATATAAAGATATTTCTTTGAAATTCTAATGCTAGAAAGTGTAAAGAGTATAACCGTTAACATAGAGACGTGTCATATATATATATATATATACATACCTATAGTGACACTTCTCTGGCCAACACCCTTATTCAAAACGGCTACGTTTCATTCAGAACCGATTCAAGAATCCATAGGGCCAATGTTATGAGAAAATTAACTTTTCCACGACCACTTTGTTTCGGAACCATGACTGGCCTATGGATATATACACTCTGTCACAAAAAATATATGCACCCAAAAAAATCGAGCTACTATCACGAAACTTGGCAGGAATGTAGTCTGGTTACAGATATGCAAATGATTAAAATTTCGACTCCAATGAGACAAGGGTAAGAGTTCCCAGCTGCGCATATGAGATGCGCAGCTGGGAAAGTTTAAAAGCATGATTGCTCGTGCCATAGGGTTATTCAAACAAATCTGTCGACTTGGATGGACGGTATTGTGAATATAGATGCCTCTGAGACGTAACCGGGGACAGTACGAAAAATTGTCGGACTTTGAGAGGGGGCGCATAGTAGGCCTCAGAGAAGCAGGTTGGTCGAACAGGCGTATCGGGTCACCTCGGTCGGAGCGATATGGTATTTGCTCTGTGTTGGCAACAATAGATTACGAAAGGGATAATCTACCGTTGCGGAGGGTCAGGGCGTACCAGGAACACAAATGCACGCGAGGATCGCGCAATCATAAGAGCGGCCACGTCCGCACCAACAACGTCGCTAGAATCGGTTAGACGCCATTTACGACCTTCCAGACATCAGGTGGTATCAAGAGAAACCATTCGGAGACGACTGGCCGACGCAGGTCATAGGCAGTGTCGATTAGATTTTTACCGACCTCGGGCAAGCTGGAGTGTAACCGACTGGAGGCGTGTGATCTTCAGCGATGAATCCCGATTCAGTCTCAATGCTGGTGACCAGCGCATACGAGTATCGTGGCGGCCAGGCCACCGGTCCTATCCGGCATTTGTTGTCGAGAGGCATACGGCGATTACACAAGGTGTGACAGTGTGGGGAGCGATTTGTTGGGACACACGATCACCTCTAGTCGTCCTTCAATGCACTTTGACGGCACGCAGTTACGTGGACGAGATTTTAACGCTAGTTGTACTGCCTATGCTATCAAGTCACCCAGGTGCCATTTATCAGCAACACAACGCTCGTCCACATACTGCGCGACTCTCCCAACAATGTCTTCAGGGATATGACGTAATCCCATGGCCTGCCAGGTCACCAGACCTCTCGCCAATAGAGCCCGTCCGGGACGTGCTTGAAAGGCAACTGCAGCCGTCCCGGAATACTGGTGAATTAACAGCCCAGTTGCAAAGATTATGGCATGATCTTCCGCAGGAGGTCATAGGTGATCCCCTTGATTCGATGCCACGCGGTGTTTCGGCTTCTATAGCTGCCAGAGGTGGATTTACTACTTACTGATTTGTAACCTTTTTCATGCCGTATCATCTTAATAAATTCGTCTGTTCTTCTGAATTTGTAATCCTTTGCTTATCTCTTCATACACTACAAACATGTTAAGTTTCGTGATAGTAGCTCGTTTCCGTCTGGGTGCATATATTTTTTTGTGTCAGAGTATATATATATATATATATATATATATATATATATATATATATATATAATTATATATATATATATATACAGTCGAACCTCCATATATTGAAGTAGCAAAATGCCGGAAAATTTCGATATATAGAATTGATCTTAGTTTTATCATAATACTCCTAAAGCATTCAAATTAAAGCTAATTTTTGCATACGAAACTCCATGTCTACTTTATATGTGAATCACATTAAATGAAAGTTAATAACTAAAAAATGAATTAATATGAAAGATTTATTGAGTACTATATACCTTTTAAAAGAACAATAATCAAGACAGTGGTTACAGTGATCACAGCTGCATTCTTTTAAAAAAACTACGAATATCTTGCTGAACAGCCAGTTTTGCGGACAGTTCATCAAAGAAATGCTCGCATTTATTCAGTCCACTAAAAGCTTCATCAAGGACATTTTCCGCGAATTGAAGTTCACGGCGTGTTGTTTCAAACGCCAAAAATTGGGAGATTTTATTTTTAAGTGGAATAAGATCTCCCAATATGTCGTGAAAAAAAATTTCGATATATAGAGATTATTTCGATACATAGAAACAGTTTTTCTATGTAATGAACATGGAGATTTGCTAAGAGTTCGATATATAGAAAATTTCGATATGTGGAAGTACGATATATGGAGGTACGACTGTATATATATATATATATATATATATATATAAAACTCACGTTGAAAAAAACCTAATTTTATTTAATTGCACTATAATGCAATATATTACTATGCAGTTTATTATAATTCAATATTGCATTATTGCACTATAATATACTGCAAAAGAGACAAAACATGTTAAAGGTTGAATGAGAAATGACTTTTAAAGTGACAATCGAGTAACCAATTTTATATACGTGAGAAATTATAGACGCAAAATTCCCACTAATTTTGCGCAAATTTTTTTACGACTATACATTAGAAAAGGAAGTATTGCTCAGTTTCAAACTAGATCATATATTCCTAGATCATATTTTAAGGGAACAGAATACATCTCTTCTAGATATTTAAAGCCATTCAAATTGTGCGATTTCATACCTTTAAAATGCTTCACCCATAGATGTAAGTTAATGAAGGCGATGAAATTTGAGATTTTAAACTATTTTTGTATATAAAATGGATTTATAAATCTTAAGGGGCAGGGGTTTTATGAACATTTTTGCATTATATTTTTCTTTTTAATTTTAATTTATTTTATCATTACTTTACAAATTTTAATGAACAAATAATGTTCATTTTTGCTAGTTTCAAACAGAGCTTCTTCTGAAGGGCTTATATATGCAAATTTTACTCAAAAATGGGTCGTTTAGAAATGTTTATAACAGAGAAAAATATTACTTAAGAAAACAAAGAAGAAAATATACACATTAGAAATTAAAATTTTACTATTCACTATTGTTAAGAACGTGCAATGTTGTTTTAAAAATCAGTATTAAAGATTCTTAGAGTTGCCGTGAATTTGTAGGGTATACATAAGATTCGATTCACAAGAATTGAACTTTTGAGTGAATGAATTAAAGAAGCTGCTTGAGATATGCTAATTTCGGCATACGCGCTTGGTATACTAAATACCAAGCAGCTTGATTAATAAAAAGGTTGTTAAAGTTGATAGATAAGCGAGTTAAGGGAGCTACGAGGTAAGCAGCTCCAGGTGTTAACCGGCGCTTGTGCTTAGGGGGCCCAAAGTTTACGTGGCAGAACTGCTGCTCTGACTCTCTGCTGGTTTGTGAGTATTGAAAAGTGTATTTTTATTGAATGCTAATATATATTCCGTACAAGTAGTACGTATGCTTATTGCTGTAAAAGCAAATTCTATATGTGCAACGAATTCAATAAACATTGTTTCATGTATAAACTGTGTTTGTATCAAATTCATTTAGAGTGCCACTTCAAATTATATACACCCAACTACGGGTAGAAGTGAGCAATTCTCTATACTGGCACCCGAAAGTTTATATATACCCTGGTTGTTCTCGTTACATTTATAACGAACAACATATTTGAAGTTTGAACTTTATACTGTGTTATATTCTGATATTGATAGAATTAAATTGTGAAAGTATCTTCTTATTATACTTATATACTATTTTAAAATGAGTGTTGTAGAACAAAACCCTGTTGGAAATTTTCCTCGGGTAATTATGGTTCAGCAAATTGCGCCATTCGAAACCACCTTCAATGGCGGCCCCTCAAGCCAATTCCTAAAGAAAATTGAGCATTACTTTCAGCAACAATGCACCCCAGAGGGGGAGAAACTTAAAATTGCTCTAGCCGCTTTAAGAGGTAGTGCATATCAGTGGCACACGTGTATGCAAAGCAGTAATCTGATTTTTGACTATTTGTCATTCAAGCAACAGCTTCTTAGCGTTTTTCCAAAGACCTTTAATCAAAGTCAAATTGAAGCGGAAATTTATTCGCTAAGGCAACGTGAAGGTCAGTCTGCGTTAGATTTTGCTATGGAAAAGGAATATTTAGAAGGAGGGAATATTTAGAGGAATATTTGGTATAATTGGTGAGGAATATTTAGAAAAGATGACGGAAGCGGTAATCTTAAAAATAGTTATCCAACGTTTGAATCCAAGTCTTCAAGATTTTTTGCACAATCAAAATATTACAAGCAAGGCTACACTCCTTCAAGCTTTATCTAAACACGACAATAGGCATTTCTTCGCTACCCCTTACCCTCACTCAGGTACAAGAAGTTTTATTACCCCCCGCCAAAATTTTTCGCGAGTTGCAAACCAGCAGCGAAACCAGTATCGCAGACGAAATAATAGAAGCCCACGGCGTTACAATGAAATTAGTGCACTTAAAGTAAATTATATGCAAGCACCTTACTAGCACTGGCAAGTTGTTTCACTTGATATGGTTCAACCTGTTGAAACTGTGTGGTCAAATGTATTAACTTGTCCGAGCAGTAATCATTATTTTGAGAATAGTGAAAGTCGGGGTATTTTTGTGGCTTATAATGAAAGTGAGTCTAGCTGGAATAATGCGGTAATTCCAGTACAAATTTCTGAAAACAGTGCCGATACTAATGCTAGTGGTTTTGAAAATAAATCATCTGATACTTCTATTAATGCTATACCTGATATTTTAGATGATATTCACACATCTGTTAATGAAGGAAATTTAGTAGATGACGAAGTATGCGTTACGGAAGTTAGTGAATACTTATTAGTTGACGACAATAAAAATTCTTTAAACGATATTAGGAACTCGCTAGGTAATGATGATATTATTTCAAGTTCCCAGCCGAATGGGGATTGTGTAGGCCAGGTTGATAATATGGTCTTAAATAAAGTACATGAAAACCAGACTGAGAATCAGGATGAAAAGTTGACACAGAGTTATACTGTAAGTAGTTTAGCTGATGCTTCGGAAGTTATAGAGAAATTTTGCATTAAAACGCACGAGTATGAAAAGCTTAATCTCCCTAAAACTGAAGCAGTATTAAAGAATTTAGATGATAATGATTCTGATGTCGCACATTTCAAAGAGACTTTTTCGTCAAAAGAAGATAAAACTAAAGTTAAGGGGGATAAAAAACGTGAAAAAGCGCCTTCAGGTTCCAGCATTAAAACTACTAATACTGAAGTAATTAAGGTGGTAAAGAAGAAGTCGTATAAGCACAAATACGAAAAGCAGAGTCAGGTTTTTGAAAAACATGAAACAAGCAGCGAATGTGGTCAAATGTATTAACTTGTCCGAGCAGTAATCATTATTTTGAGAATAGTGAAAGTCGGGGTATTTTTGTGGCTTATAATGAAAGTGAGCCTAGCTGGAATAATGCGGTAATTCCAGTACAAATTTCTGAAAACAGTGCCGATACTAATGCTAGTGGTTTTGAAAATAAATCATCTGATACTTCTATTAATGCTATACCTGATACTATTAATGCTATACCTGATATTTTAGATGATATTCACACATCTGTTAATGAAGGAAATTTAGTAGATGACGAAGTATGCGTTACGGAAGTTAGTGAATACTTATTAGTTGACGACAATAAAAATTCTTTAAACGATATTAGGAACTCGCTAGGTAATGATGATATTATTTCAAGTTCCCAGCCGAATGGGGATTGTGTAGGCCAGGTTGATAATATGGTCTTAAATAAAGTACATGAAAACCAGACTGAGAATCAGGATGAAAAGTTGACACAGAGTTATACTGTAAGTAGTTTAGCTGATGCTTCGGAAGTTATAGAGAAATTTTGCATTAAAACGCACGAGTATGAAAAGCTTAATCTCCCTAAAACTGAAGCAGTATTAAATAATTTAGATGATAATGATTCTGATGTCGCACATTTCAAAGAGACTTTTTCGTCAAAAGAAGATAAAACTAAAGTTAAGGGGGATAAAAAACGTGAAAAAGCGCCTTCAGGTTCCAGCATTAAAACTGCTAATACTGAAGTAATTAAGGTGGTAAAGAAGAAGTCATATAAGCACAAATACGAAAAGCAGAGTCAGGTTGTTGAAAAACATGAAACAAGCAGCGAACCAATTTGTAAACGTATCATAAATGGCGAGATAAAGCCAGTAACTAAACAAGTTGGCGCGGCGTATAAGTTTGAAAAAATAGAATCTGCATAAAAAATCTGGGTGTGGTACGGAAAGAGGACCGTTTTCGCCAGATTTTGGCGACATTTCGCTCCCGAACACCAAAATTGGCGTGGAAAGAATTGTCCCACTCAAAAGAGCGTTCATTCGTGGTTTTTTTTATTTAGAGGCGGGATTTTTTTGGGGGGTCAATCCCGATTCTTAATAGTTTATTCAAAGGCGGGTCGAGTTTTTCCCGATTCTTAATAAATAATTATATCCATGCATTATTTGTGCGTTTCAAAGAATATACATATATTTTACAGTTTTATGCATTTCAAAGATTATAGCTGTATTTTTCCGTTTTATACATTATTTTTCAAAAGAAAAAGAGCAAATAATTATATTCTTTCATTAGTTCTGAATGGATGTTTGCTGCTAATTATATTAAGAGTGGATGAATAATTGATAATTCTAATTTTCTAATATTATTATAAATTTCATATTTTTTTTAAGTTTGAAAGTTTTTCCCGCTATTTTATAAATATTTCGATTGACGCCTATACACTGTTCATGTATTGTGTGTATTTATATGTATGTATATATATATATATATATACATATATATATATATATATACATACATATTTATATATATATATATATATATATATATATATAAATATGTATGTGTGTATATATATATATATATATATATATATATATATATATATATATATATATATATATATATATACACTCATGGACAAAAAAATTAGCGCACCAAGAAGGAGTCGTCAAAATGAAACGAAATTTTACATACGTAATGACTACTTTGATATAAGTAAATGATAAGAAAATCAAAGAAAAAGGATAATTTATTTCAGAGAAAAAGGCAAAAGAACGGAGGAGTTAATACTCCTCTGGACCCCCTCTAGCGCGAATGCACGATGTGATACGATCGGGCATTGAGTCATACAAGTTCTGTATGATGTCTTGATACATTTCGTTCCATATTTGCTGTAACCTTGCCTCTAGTTCGTTCAAACTCGTGGGATGCCCAACTCGTCGTCCCAAATGATCCCAGATATGCTCGATTGGAGACAAATCTGGGGATCGGGCAGGCCAAGGAAGGGTAATAACAGTGCGGAGACAGTCTTGTGACACCCTTACCGTATGAGGCCGAGCATTGTCTTGTTGAAAAATGCCTCCTGGGAGCCGTTGCATGAGTGGCAACACATGTGGTTGCAGGATTTCATGAACATACCGCTGGGCTGTCATGGTGCCACGGAACAATACTAGGGGTGACCGTGTATTGTAGGCAATGGCACCCCATAACATCACACCAACTGTGGGAGCGATGTGTCGCTGTACAGCAAAGGCAGGATTGAAGCGTTCACCACGGGCTCTCCACACACGAACACGATTGTCATCACTGCCGAGATTGAATCTGGATTCGTGGCTAAAGACGACCTGGTTCTATTCCGCTGCAGTCCAGTTTCCTCGTGCGCGGCAAAACTCCAAACGGAGGCGTCGATGGGTGGGTGTCAAGGGCAGCACACGTAATGGGCGCCGCGATACCAACTGTCCTTCAGCCAGGCGCCTTCGTATGGTTCGAGAAGACACAGAGGCCCCTAGTGAAGGTGCTACCTGTGCCTGTATGGCGGCCGATGAAGCAGTTGGCTGTACGCGTGCATTTCTTACGATGTGGCGGTCTTCTCGACGACTGGTCTGTCGAGGGCGTCCTGAGCCTGGTCTTCGTGTACATGGCATCTCTCGGGTCCACTGGTCCCAAAACCTCCTCACAACACAATCAGAGCGGCCTAATTGACGAGCTACTCGCCTAGCTAACCACCCAGCTTCCATCATCCCGACGATTCCCCCCCCCCTCTCAAACTGCGACAACTGCTTATATTGTCTTCGAACACGGCGTAATGGCATGTCTATCTCAGCTCTTCCTTTGTAAATGATTCATCACTCTCAAACAAGCTTTGGTTACCTGTTTTATACTCCACAGAGTACGATGTTCAATGCCCTCTACCGGCTATACGTAATGCGCAATCACGCTGCATTTCTAATCATTTGCATATCTCCCCGACATGTACCTTCATTGCAAGTTTCGTTACGATCCCGCAATTATTTCTTGGTGCGCAAATTTTTTTGTCCATGAGTGTATATATATATATATATATATATATATATATATATATATATATATATATATATATATATATATATATATATATATACAATGCCCTTTAATTTAATTAACAGCAAACATCCATCATACCGATTTCTAATTTATTTTTTTCTTAATGCAAAAATAATGCACCAATAATGCTTGAATAATGCAGGAATAATGCATGAATAAATCATGAATAATGCATGAATCATTTATATATATTTTATATATATATATATATATATATATACGTATATATACAATGCCCTTCGAATTCATTATCAGCAAACAATTATCACACCGTCTTCAAGCCTTTTTTTTTTCTAAATGTACAAACAATGCACCGATAATGCATGAATAATGCAGGAATAATGCATGCATAAATCATGAATAATGCATGATTCCCTTATTACGAAGACAGAAAGGCAACTCCCACTTTCCCCATAAGAAGGGACTTTCTTTGCATTAATTTGGGGGGTTACTACAGTCGCATATAATCGTCCTTTTTGGCGGTCCGGTCCGCAAAAGATACCGTAGCCAAAAATCTAATATCGATACAAGCAAAAGTACGAAGAAAAGTAAAGTGTGCACTACAAAAACTCCATCAAAGGATGAATGTGCCGCTGATAAGGTACACAAGGTTATCAAAAGTAATGATGACAATCCTAAAGGTCCTTTGCATAAGTACAGGAAGCGGAAGATATCAGCCGCCCAGCAAGGTTGGCCTCCTCCCAAGAGACCTCCTGTCCATCGTCAAGCCGGACCAGCGCCTCAGGACCAACTCCCTGCTGCACGAAGGATGCCCACACGGTCAATGAATCCCTTTAATAGGACTGCGACCATCAAGAGAGGTTCCACGGAATGGACAGACTGGTGCAAGGAAGTTGCTGCATTCATGAGGAACAAGTGTTGTATAAACTTTCTTATTCTATCTCCCACCCTTCAATAAAATCGAACCAAATTGGTTTGAAGTTCCCCATAGTATATACTGTGTAAACATTTTGAGGGGAAGGAGTGAGCAACTGAAAAAAAAAACGGCATACTGTTTTATAAATTTTTGAAGGGGACATGTAGTGAATAGGAAAAAATACATACTAACTACAGATAACAACTAACTACTAATGTACTAACTTCAAAAAACATAACACATGTGCATTATGAATTATGGGAGAGCAGCTACAAACAGTCAAGAAATGTCCTGCTGTGCAATTGTGTTGACACTTTTAACTAAAATAGATTTTCTAGAGCGCAGTTGGCCAGCCCAGTATCCGCAACTCTGCAAATCCACTGTTTGATGGTGTCACCTGGACTCTTCGGGGTTAGTTTTGTAAAATGGGAGTGGTGTTTTTCCCCCACACAACGTATGGAAGGTTTTTTAGCTTTGCCACCAATTATGTAAAAAGTCAGACCAGCACTCGTTTTCAATTAGTTAACTGAAGCCGTTCAGACCTCAGTTACCTAATTTTTTTTTCGAGGGAGGCCAGTGTAAGGTATACATAAGATTCAATTCACAAGAATCGAACTTTTGAGTGAATGAATAAAAGAAGCTGCTTGAGATATGCTAATTTCGGCATACGCGCTTGGTATACTAAATACCAAGCAGCTTGATTAATAAAAAGGTTGTTAAAGTTGATAGATAAGCGAGTTAAGGGAGCTACGAGGTAAGCAGCTCCAGGTGTTAACCGGCGCTTGTGCTTAGGGGGCCCAAAGTTTACGTGGCAGAACTGCTGCTCTGACTCTCTGCTGGTTTGGGAGTATTGCAAAGTGTATTTTTATTGAATGCTAATATATATTCCGTACAAGTAGTACGTATGCTTATTGCTGTAAAAGCAAATTCTATATGTGTAACGAATTCAATAAACATTGTTTCGTGTATAAACTGTGTTTGTATCAAATTCATTTAGAGTGCCACTTCAAATTATATACACCCAACTACGGGTAGAAGTGAGCAATTCTCTATAAAGTCTAATATATTTGAATATTTATAAAACTAAACAAAACTTAAACTGGTGAATACTGCCTGAAATTTCCAAAAAAACATTAAAATTTATTTTCTCAAAAAAGTCAAAATACGAGTCATTAAACTTAAAGATTAAACTGAAAACTACACTAACTAGCAGAAATTTCTGAAGCCTCTGAAGATGTACTGCCCCTGTTTACAATCGACTAATGGTATTTAATTCCTGGGAGAGATAATATTACCGAGAAATTTTTTTAAATTTTTTTATAATTGAAAAGTTCAGTTGAAAACTTCTCATTTCAAATTACCCAACAGCTTTCCCATTCATAAGAAAATTGCTTCTTGAATCTACAGCGATTTACATGTTTAGGAACCAGTTTCCGGACAATAAATGCAGTTTTTTTTTCTTATTCGAAGCAATAGAAAATTTTAACTCCCAAGGCAAAACACTAACTTACAAACTAACCGCTTTACATGTGTGCGATAGCTTCTGAGGAATTAGCTGGTTTGCATGGAGTTGCCCGTTCAAAAACACATGTTTCTAGAAACTGCGTATCGACGTCACGATCTCATCATGAATTCCCTAGCGGATGTTGGTAACAACGGAATCGTACATTGGAATTTCTATTGTTGTTGTTGTCGTGTCTAGGAATAGTGCAAAAGAAAAGAAGCCTTAAATTGAACCACGATCCTGGACAACAGCAGCTGCCAGATGAGGTGCCTGAGGGCTGTATAGGAGTTCTTGCTACAAAACAAGTTTGAAAAGGGCAGCCACAATGGCTGTACAGTCAAAGATTTGTTCTGGAGAAAGCTGGGTTTCTGGACAACTTCTACAGCCAATAAAGGATATTGTGCAAAGAGGGTGGATTTTTCTACCCTTAAAGCAGTGATTCCCAACCGTTTTATACTTGATTACCACCTGAGAACTTTGTAGGGTCATGGTGTACCATTAGTTATGTTCTAACTTTTTGAGGGGGTCAAATAAATTCTATATACATATGAATAACTTTACAAAATACATTTAAATATAAATAAAGCAAAATACTGAAAATAAATCCATAAAACTATAAAAACGCCATTTATTCAACACTAAAATGTCTTTATCAGGAGGCTTAAGGAGAGACTTGCTGTTGCTTAAGCTTATTTCTTATTAGAGCACCTATGTCAGGTTCAATTGTGCTTATCTTTAATCTTAAGTCGTTTCCACGTTCAATCTATTCCTGTACATGTTTTGCACATACACCAGCTATGAAAACCCACGTACTCTGAAATCAACGTGCGTACCACCATCTGGGAATCGCTGCCTTAATGTGATTAGTTCTTAGTCTAGCTATTGTAGAATCAATTGTTCCGAAACAGTTAAGGTCCAAAATTAGTGGTTTCTTTTGGTTATGATTGGAATTTCTATTAGTAACTAGAATTATCAATTAATATACCATACAACGAAAGCAATGTGTCTTCAATTTCTACAGCCGATAAAGGATATTGTGCAAACAGGGTGGATTTTATACCCTTACAGCAGAATTCCTAACCTTTTTATACTTGAGTACCACCTGAGTACATTGTAGAGTCATGCTGCGCCACTGGTTATACTATAACTTTTTGAGGGGGGGGGGTTAAAATAAACTTCATATACATATGAGTAACTTTAGAAAATGCATTTAAGTATAAATAAAAGAAAATACAGAAAATGAATTCATAAAACTAGAAAAAAACTATTTATACGTAATTGTTATTAACAAATGGCAAATACAATTTCCCAACAGTAAGATGTTTTTATCAGGAGGCTTAATGAGAAACTTGCTGTTGCTTATGCTTATTTTTTGTTAGAGCATCTACGTAAGGTTCAATAGTGCTTATCTTAAATCTTAAGTCGTTTTGCACACTCAGTCTATTCCTGTACTTGTTTTACACATGCACCATCTCTGAAAACCCACGTTCTCTGAAATCCACATGCGTACCACCTCAAATGGTCTTGCGTACCACCAGTACGAAACTAATGCCTTAATGTGATTAGTTCTTAGTCTATCTATTGTAGAATAAATTGTTCTGTAACAGTTAAGGTCCGAAATTAGTGGTTTCTTTAGATTCTGATTGGAATATACAATAGTGACTAGAATTATCAATTAATACACCATTCAACGAAAGCAAAGTATCTTCGGCAATTTTCTGTGCAAAATTAGTTAATATGTAACAAATTCTTGTCATGACAATTCAATGGTTTCGGTAAAGGTAGTAAGGAATCTGTAGTTGAGATACTACTCCGTAAAGCGGTCTTTTTTTTTACAGCCATACAGGTCACCTTTAAAGATATCAAAAATAAACGAAACTAAAGAGGATGTATACGGATGTTTTGGAAATATTCAATCTTACTTTGATTTTTAATAAGAACGATGCAAACTACAAGTATAATGAAACGAGAGACTTTATTTACAACATATTGTACACAACAAAATACATAAGGTTTTTAAGTTAAATGCTAGTTATTGTTCGAATCGTCCACTTCTGGAGCATCCACTTCGACTTTATACCATAGATGCTTTGTAGTCAACCAACTATATGAATTGTCAAAATGTAACAAATCTGGAAAAATAAAAGCAATCATAATTAATCATGATCTGAAAAGCATATGTTTCAGCAAATTTCGCAAGTATTTCTAGATTAATAACTTATCGTCATGAAGAATTTTTGAGTTATAATAACACTCAATATTAAATAATTAACTGTCCTAGGAAAACTGAAAGAAAGCAACTTTATCAAATATTTTACTCAAAACAAATATAAATTCATATTTGATATACTAAACATGTGCTTCATATTTAAAAGAAATGCCATTATATTATCCAAGCATCTATTTGATATTAAGACTGCTATGCACTAATCCTACTGGATTCACTCACCTCAGTGTTAACCTATGGAGAAAATATGTCTACTATTTACAGCTGCATAAATGCTGATAATCAAATATAAATGCTATTTTCAGATAGCATGAACTTTTCTGATCTTGCAACAGGATTCATTTTAATTAATTTCGTCTACTGAAGGAATTTATGAGCGATTAAAACACACTATACCAGATTTTTTCACTGAATAATTGAGGTTTTAAAATTTTATTAGCCTTCATTTTTTAAAACGAATAATTCTCCAAGGTGTAAAATTTCTTCTTCAGTTACGGAGTAAAATTAAAAAATATATATTTAAATCCAAGTCGGATATCCTTGGACAAATTTTCTCCATAGGTTGACATTGAGATGAGCGAATACACTAGGGTGAGTGCACACCAGCCTTAAGTTATGGGGAATTTTTCTCTCTCTAATTTGCTAATCACAGATCATTGTTTTTTTCCTGCACTTCTCCTTCTCCCATACATACCGGCTGCTGTTTATTATGGAATCTTTAAGTCGGTAAGTCAACCTAATCACTGATTAGCAAAGTCATCTTTTAAAACTCTGATATCTGGGAACCAGAAACCCGTTTAAATAAAAAGTGAATAATTTTTGAAATTTAAAATTTTTCCAGCAGATAATTTTTGATTGATCGTTAAATTATTGACGTTTATACCTCTATAAAATTATTTTTGTCTTTTCTTGCAATAGAAAATTTCATCATTAATCGCTGTAATGATTAATTACCCTAGAACTTATGCCTTATATAATTCACTAGGAAAATAAATCAGACAGTGATAAAAAATATAATGTGCGGTTTTTTTTGTGCCTAAATTTAAAACACTTGAATTTAAGGCTGCTGTGTACTAACCCTATTGGATTCGCTCACCTCAATGTTAACCTATTGAGAAAATTTATGTGCTATTTACAGCTACATAACTGCTGATAATCCAATGAAAATGGTATTTTCATATAGCCTGAAATTTCTGCAAATGCAACAGGATTCATATAAATTTCATCCACCAAAGGAATTTATGAGCATTTAAGATACACTACACCATATTTTTCGCCGAATAATTTAAATTTTGAAATATTATTTGCATTTTTTTATAAAACGAAAAATGCCCAAAGGTGTAAAATTTATTTCTCTGTTACGGAGCACAATTTTTAGAACAAATCTTTAAATCTAGGTCGGCAATCCTTGGATAAATTTTATCCACAGGTTAACATTGAAAAATTACCTACTAATAAATTTTAAATTTCCAAACTACGCACTTTTTATCTTAATGGCTACAGTCATACGCAAAAAGGGAATAATTTAAAAACCATGCATTTGCTAATATGGGATTGAATAAATTCTGAGAGAAAAATTATCCCTAGCTTAATATGAGGGATTGACTATATTTGGTAAGAATTGATGCACTCTTTTAAACTACGAATTACGACATGGTGTTTAAATCTGCAGTATGAACTCTGATATTCGATTCCTTTTGTTGTTGTTGTTAATAATGCCCCCTGGCGGGAAGTATTTCAGACCAGGTCCATATAGGCTAAAAGGTGTCACTTCAGTTTATAATGGTAAAACAAGTGTCGGAGTCCTATTTAGCCAGGTGTCACCTCAATTTTGACCGAGTCCCTCTAGGTGGGACATCTTGGGGAATCGTACCCTCTCTCACCCTCTCCGACCTCATAGAGGGACTGTGCCCATATCCGGCCTAGACACGGAGGGATTTAATAACGCTTTTCGGATTCGAAACGAGCGTCCTCAAAAGACGATGTGCTACCATTAGGCAACCTCGGGCACTCGATTCATTTTATTGAAATAAATACGACTCTGAAGTTGATTTTAGTTAGCACTGTCGATAATGGTAGGAAGCTTATGTACTCACATGTTCCAGCTCGTTCGCATATGTAATCGTTCTCTTCCGGAAGCAGCTGGCAATCAACACTCTCCAACGGAATCAGTTCTTCCAGCTGGTTCTTTTTGTGGCGGTAGAACAAGCCAAACTTAATGTTATAGTCTTTGGTCCTGAAGACCCACTTAAGCACTGAACCAGAGGTTTCGACCTCCACAGGTATGTCCAAAGATGATCTTTGCTGAATTGTGACGGCCTTCATGCTGGGATCATCTTCTCCACCTCTCTGTCGATTCTGCTTCAGGTAGTACGTAGATGGAATTTTCGAATCCCAGTTAATCTGCGGAAAGATCAGTGTCACTTTAAATGTCTAGGCAAACAGTATAGTTAAAAATAATTGCGTGAATAATTTCTCATTTGTAAATATTTCCCAGAAAACTAATTACGTTATGCAAAAGCCATGCAAACAGGTGCTGTTTTCTAACATGCATTTAGTGTGTACATTCATGTCACTTTGCAGGTACTTAAATTAGTACTGGAAAAAAGGATCGTCTAAACCCATGTACTCTAATGGCATTTTAGTAAAGGCTTTGTTTAATAAAATCATCTGTCCGTATAATTTCTTTAATATAAGTGCGCCAGGATCTTATAGCCTATTTCTACCCAATTTCTAGACAAGTGTAAGATATCTTTTGTAAAAGTGTCAAGAAGATCTGGCACAAAAAAATCTCAAGAGCAAAATTTTATTTTTTTGCTTGAAACATACTAAAAAGCGTTTAGAAGCTAATTACCCTAATGCGCGTTTCTACAATGTCTGGTTATCTCGGAATGAAATTTTTCAGGATTGGCGATTGTTAAAAGTATGTATCTTGAATTCCTTGGAAGGCATCTCCATGGAATTTTGTTTACCTCTCCTTTGTTTTTAGGATTTTAGATTTAGAGTAAACATTTAGGAAGCTCTTTTCCCGAATGAAAAATCACTGTGAAAAAAACATGTTTATGCTCTTTAGATTGATTAAAATTTTAGCAATAAAAGTTTTATTAATCCTGAAGACATTATTTTGAAACCTTTTCTACACATAAGGGTGAAAAGATTGAGCAATAAAGCTTGTTCAACAACTGTATCATAAACTAAACATGCTTTATATTTAGAATTATAAATTTTTCAAAACAAAATTTCATTGTTTTGAAAATTTTTTATGAGTAAAATTATTTTTTTGAGACATTTGAGGGCAAATACAAGTATTAATCCAAAAGACAAACAAATCTATAAAAATAAAACTTTGTGTTCTGGCCCTGTTAGTATCGCTTAACCCATTTTCCACGTGGGGAATGTTGGAGCAGGGAATCTTCTAATCTCCAAGAATTTGAATAGAAGTGAAGCGTCAAAATGCGCAATTGGTTACTGAAAGGCAGTAATGACAAAAGGCCCTTGAAAAACACTCACATTCTATGACAGGCTTTCTTGTACTTTTCGGGAAACTTTTACAATATCATACTAGATATGGGCTCAGTATTTCTGGCAGTATTAACAAACACAAGTATATCCTCAAGGAGTCTTACAGCAAGAGGCCTTCAACATAGTTTGAAATTTTACCTATAGTCTGAAACGGAAATATTGAAATGGCAAACGTTCCAGTATGTATCATATATTTTTGAGGCAGGTGAGAATGTGGTCGAATCTGCTTCACTAATTTTACATTTCATCATTTATTAACTACTTAAAATACAACTTGCTAGCCAGCACACTGAATTTGAAACCTAGTTCTTTTTCTATAGATTTGCCGACCATGTCATAATCGACACAAATGATCCTCATAAGATGGTAATTTTGCCCTAAGATTCCAAAGTACACAAACACGCCACAAATGCAAATGAATCGTGACTAGTGGTTTTAGCAAAAAGCGTTTTAAATTCATTCAACATCTATATTCAGCTTGACTCTTTGGTTTGCCCTAGATATGATTCAAAACTCCAGTGATTTAAAGACCATTGCGATGCCGCCAATTTGGTGTAGTGGTTAGCGTTCTGAGCTGCGAAGCAGTGGGCTTGAGTTCAAATCCCGAATAAGTCTTGGTCGTTTCCATGCTATCCCCCCTCAGAAGGAGCAATGCTGGCTCATATGTAAGGTGATTCCATAATAAAATGGTCATGAAACTCGAGATGAATAACAAAAGGCGAATGTCTCACGACAAGTTCCCCTCAGAGGGAGCAATGCTGGCTCACCTGTATGGTGCTCCCATAATAAAATAGCCATGAAACTCGAGGTGAATAACAAAAGGCGAATGTCTCGTGACAAAATGCCTCCGCATAAGAAAAAAAAGAAAAAGATCATTGGATGAGTAATACTAAGTTAACGGCCAGTCAAAAGAAAATACGTTTGATTCGAACTTTATTATACTATCTCGAAGGTAACCTCTGTAAATATGTTCTATGGGTAAATATTTAGTGATTGTTACAAGTCTGTTTAAACAACATTTATTCCATGTATGATCACATACCCATTCGAAGGATTCACCAAAACTGATGGTACCAAGATCTGATACTTACATTTATGACACTTATAATAAAAAGGTATAAGTAGAATTTACAAGGAATAAATTTCTGTACTTTTACGAAAATATTTGTTGTTTCTTACCATAGAAGGGCATTTAGGATTTCCATCAGGATCTGTAAGTTCTCCTCCCATGAATGCTGGAATCTGTTTCTTGTCAATGGCCTTGAAGAGATCATCTTGCCACTCATCTGAATAAAATGCAAATTAAAACGTTATACAACTTTTGGAAAGATGATGTGTACAAATTTACATATACATTACATTATGCATGAAATATTAGGCATTTAGTACATGAAACGCACAATTATACGCTTGGGGGCATCGAGAAGTAGTTAATTAAAATCAAATAGCATTTCTTTCCAAAACAAAAACATATTTTCTTACGTCTTAACATCCTTTTCCCAGCCACAAACTAACATAAAACTTTCCTCCTTTCATCAGTTAAATTATATATTATTACAAATTTCCGGAAATGTTTTTTAAAAGTCATATAGAGTAAATTATAATGAACAAAAGTTTACAGCGCACACTAAGCTGATTATCTAAACTTGCAGTTATTTTTTAGGCTGCTGTGTACTAATCCCTATTGAATTCGCTCCCTTCAATGTTAACCTATGGAGAATATTTGTCTGCTATTAACACCTACATAAATCCCGATAATCCAATAAAAATGGTTTATCAGATACTCTGAACTTTTCTGCAACTTACAACAGGATTCGTTTTATAAATTTCGTCCACCAAAACAACTGATGAGCATTTAAAACACACTATATCAGATTTTTTTCCGAATAATTTAAATTTAAAAATATTATTTGCATTTTTTAAACGAAAAATGACCCATGGGGTAATTTTTTTTCCCTATTACGGGGTACAATATTTTAAAAAAAAAATCTTTAGACTCAAATCGGCAATATTTGGAAACATTTTCTCCTTAGGTTTGCGTTGAGGTGAGCGAATCCAATAGGGTTAGTACACAGAGGATTTAATTGTAGGAACGTTGTACAAAGATACAATTGGCCAAAAACTTGATTGTATGTTGCGTGAAATTTTCTTTGAAACAGAAAAAGTTTGAAAGTAAAAGGTTTAAAATCTATTTTAGCATAACGTTATTGTCGTATGAAAAATTTTTAAATACTGTGTTCTATTGTATTACAGTTTATCATAATTTACCTCTTCATTTTTTTTCTTTATATCATTTTTGCAAAGTTATAGGCTATTCCTTTTCTGTTTAAAATATTTACAGAGTCTCATATACATATTGGAACTGAATGAGAGGAATATAGTTTTTTAAATGAATTTTTTTCTTATTTATCTTATTTTCTTATTTTCAATTTTCACTCGTAAATCTGCCATTATTTATGTAATAGGAAAGTAATTGTCATTTCAGTTGCATGACAGTTTTTTAATCAGAACGCTATGTCTGATATTTAGGTTTAATGGCTTGTTATTAAGTATTAATAAATGTACGAGACTTTCATTACTACATAGTCACAAGCTTATTTTAATTAAATTTTTTATAATGATTATTCAGTGTGCGCTTTATACTCTGTATGAATACACTCGCGTAATCACACACATTAAATGAATATATATATATATATATATATATATATATATATATATATATATATATATATATATATATATATATATATATATATAAATTTTTAATATATATTTATATATTTATGTTAAATGATGCTCAGAAAGCTATGAAAAAATATGCTTAGAAAGAAAATATGTGTCATAATTAAAGACTAAAGATTTTATAAATTATATTTATCATTAGATATTTATGAATAATTTCATTTAAATTTACTGTCTATGATTATTCCAATTTTCCATGGACTAGACAATAGATGAATACGTGGTCAGAAATGAATCCTATAGAAGCCTGGAACATAAAAACCATTGTATTTAAATGAAGAAATGCAATTACGACTTAAAGGAAACTTGTTGGTAACACACACGTAATGAACACTTCATCAAATTAACAATAAGTTAAAACGGATGGCAACATGTTCCGAATTAACAGTTCATCATCAGGCCAAAGGACATTGGTGTGTTTGTCTCAACGAACAATTCACAAATGCCACGTAGCGTAATGTGGCCAACAGATAGCCTTTCGGTACACTTCAACTGCTTCACTGCTGTTCGTCTGATGAGTTCAGCCGAAAGTTGCATGCAAATTTATTTTCATTCTCGCCAGGTGAGTGTTTGTGTATAAAAGTGTTCAACTTACTAGCTTGCTTGCTGAACCACTCATGTGTACAGTTTTGTTTTGAAGGCACTAGGCCACATAATTCTAGAAATTATGGAACAAATAAATGAACATATTTGAAAATAGGAAAGAGGCCTCGATAAATTTCTTTGAGTGTTTTTGCTGATGTATTCCTTTTTATTCCATTTGTGAATTCGGAAATTCACAACTGCGACAATCATAATGATGATGAACACTTGGTGATGAACGATTTACTAGAACATGATGAAATTCAACGTTGTTTCGTACATGTAACTGAGTGCAATTTACGTTAAAATGTATCAACAAATATAGAAAAAAGATATGGTTTGATCAGCGAGGCATTTTTTACCATCTCTAGCAATATAAGACAAACAAATAGGATATTTAGAAAAATAACAATAATATTCTTACCTGGTTTGTATATTCGGATTTTGCTTAGCGTCACAGAGTTTAAGAAAGGTTTGAAAAGATTAAATATCCAACTGAAGTAGGTTGGTACTGTAACAGAGACAAAAATTAATACTTTAAATAACTAAGAAAGTTAAAAAGGACATTTTATATGCGTCAAGTTATATCACAAAGCATTAAAAAATTTATCTTGTGTAACACACAGGTCATACGTATATTAGACTCCCGAATAACTTGACTATGTTACGCGTTGTAGGAAATCGTGTTGTATGAGTAAAAATCTTGTATAACGCGAGTGATGTTAAGGTAAAATGTTAGTGACTATAATCCTGTAATACACACACACACACACACACACACACACACACACACACACATATATATATATATATATATATATATATACAGGGTGTTTCAGCACAGCGGTTACAAGCTTCCAAGAGAGATAGAGTACACCTAGACAATGGAAAATAACATAGCAATACTATAGGTACATTTTAAAATTTCTGTAATAACTCGGCCCGTAATTGTTGTAGAGAGATGCGGTATGTACCAAAGGACTGCATTCGATCTCCTTTTTCAGAAAAAGACCTTGACTCACTTGACCTTGAAAATAAAAAATGAAATTCTGGGTGGTCAAATAGGCGCTTGTGTTTTGTGACGTCACTACAGTGCAAGGAAAGCGTTTCCGACCACGCATTACTATGTGATTTCCCATCGTCTAGGTTTACACTATCTTCCTTGAAAGTTTGTAACCGCTGTGCTGAAACACCCTGTATGTATATATATATATATATATATATATATATATATATATATATATATATATATATATATATACTATTAAATTTTCTAATATAATCAGATTATTTGTACAATATTATTACACATGTAACATGTATTATTACACATGTAACAATTAACAAGTGTTTTCCTTTGCACACGCAGTTTGTAACGTATACAATGGAACATCTATATCGTGGTCAGTAATGGTTCTGAAAAATAGGGGCCGTTTTGAGGAGTGGCCGTGGAGAAGGGGTTTCTAACCTTACATTGACTCTATGGAGTCTTTGATCGGTTCTGATAAAAATGTGGCCGTTCGAATAGGGGCGATTGGCTAGAGAAGTTTCACAATATTTTGAAATTCACAATTCTAAAATATTGTGAATTTTTTTCCCACAATTATTTCGGTGATATTACAGTTACATGGGTGATGTGTATTTAGGGTATGAGATAATTAAAACTTAGCTAACTATATCATAGGTATTACTTCAAATATTCAATTTCCTTGTGAACGTATAAGAAAATTACAAGTATGGAAATTACTTACCATTGATTAAATAGGCTGCTTTTAATGTTTCCGGGTAATTGTCTTGATACATAGTGATTAGTTGAATACCAGCGTTTATGACTACAAGAAATATAAGAAATTGCGTTTTCAGAATTATGATAAGTATAAATCATAATTTCTCTTAACTGATACATAGATAAAAGGAATTTTTTTTATTCGGAGGAGTTTTATTAAAGTTTATGAAAAAATTCAATGTTTTCAGGATTATGATTAGTATAAATCATAACTATTCTTAACTAAAATATAGATAAAATGCATTTTTTTCTATTCGGAGGAGTTTCATTAAAGTTTACGAAAAAATTCAAAGAGGCATATTATCGAACATTAAATTTGAAACTTAACATTGGTAAAATGCCATTTGTGACCAATATTCATAAATTTATTTTAAAATTATAAAAATTAAATAATTCTCTGGGATATCGATGGTTACAAAATAGAAGAAAATATCATGGCATATAAATCTAAATGTTTCCTGAATAAATCATAAAGTCTATTGCTTAATTAGCACACTTTGCAACTGTGGAACTAGATAAAGGCATTGTAAAAAGATTTCGTTTAATTTTTACTAATTAAAGTACCGAACAATCTGTTTGTTTTCTCAAGTCATCTGGGAGGGCTTCACAGCTAAATAATTAATGCATGTTTGTTAGTTTTAATGGAAAGGATAAATTCTTAAGTTTCCTTAATTTGTACACTTTCACTGCAAGATTTTTATGGCTATAATGAAAACGTTTCAAATGATACAGAATAAAAACATTCGTCCTACCTGATTTGTCATAAAACTGTTTGAGGTTGAAACCGTTGAAGTCCAAGATGAATGTTGTCTTTTCATCAAGTTTTCCTATTTTCTGAAACATAATTTAAAAAAATGAAAACGCTTGATTCAATAATAATAATTATAATTAAAAGAATATGTGTTTGCTAATGAGAAAAGTTTAAAAATTACTTTACATTATATTACTTTATATGTTATTGACTGAGAAAGTAAATTCTTTTTAATCTCTACGCGAAAAACGTAGAGAAATTTTGCACGATACTCCCAAACGACGTAACTTGATATTTTCAACTATTTCTGGATTTCTTTAAAAGATAAAAAATCAACCCAAAAGCTCTGCTAATTATTTTAATATCAGTAGCTTAAGTTAAGTTATGATTGAAACTCCCAGGACGGTCTGTATTTGCATTTTAGTTGTGGTTTTAAGTTACTGAGCTAATTCGAGAGCGGATAGAGTACAGTGGCACCTCGACTTACAAATGTCCCGACTTCGAGAATTTTGAGATATGAGCAGTCTCTCGGCCGATATTTTGTTTTGAGTTGCGAGCTGAAATTCGAGTTACGAGCCATTTCCATATACCCCACCGCTAGTTTGCGGAGAGAACACCGTGTAACGTTCTTGTCAAATGGGCACACGAGAAACGTTTAATATTTTAACCTTTATGTACAATTATTATACAGTTATATACATATTATTCTAAGACTACTTTCCAGTCTTAAACCGAGAGATTAACTCTCAACAATTATCACACGGGACAGCTTGCTCTGCCCATAATTGAGTCGCCGTCCGAAACCGAACCACTCCCTTCAAAAACATTCTGAAAGGGGTGGGGGATGAAGCAGACCTCATTGGACAAGTTTTTATCTAAAACCCCTGCAAAAATCAGCGAATAAGATTCAATTATTCAATTATCCTTTCTGCTCCACCGCCGTCCGCATCTTCAAGTGGTCTGATCTCCACAGAAAATGTTGTACTACATTACACTTAAAAAAACCAGTTTATTGTATTGCGTTTGTGTACAATATATGTTATTTATAAATACATTTTTCTTGGTGTAACAAAATAAAAAATTTAGGGGGGGGGGGGGGGGGGGAACGGATAAATGGCATTTCAGTTCATCTTAATGGGGAAAATTGATTCGCGATACGAGTAATTCGAGTTATGGGCTCCGTCACGGAATCAATTAAACTCGTTAGTCAAGGCACTAGTGTAATTGTAATAACGAATGCATATACGAGTCCTTCACATCTCTTTAAAATATTTTAACTTCCTTACATGTTTCTTAACTTGTGTGAGGATTTAATCGCTTCTCTGGAGCTTTCAGTATATGCATGTTCTGCACACATTCATCTATACCAGCAGCAAACAGTAGCACATATTTATTCAAATATATACATACATACACATGTTTATATATATATATATATATATATATATATATATATATATCATGCCTTCGGGTTCGGACCAGATATGGTGATGTTATTGAAATTTTAGCATCGATTATGGGTTGGAATCTTCTAGAAAGATTCAGTGTATTAAGGGTTAGTGCAAATATCAGTTAAGTTAATCTTAGGTCGCATTTTGAAAAAGTTGTTGTGCTTTATTAAAAGGAGAATTTGAAATACGCTTCATAAGTAATTTAGGAGGACGCGTTTTTTCGTTGCACCCACATATCTCGTCTAAATCATATTATTAACACTGTGAAAACCCCTTTAGTTTAGTCAAATTAGAGAATTCATTTTAAAATCAAAGAAAAATGAACAATTTTTCTTGGGCTATTCTTAAACTGGGTATTGACTGTGGGCGTGTCGCAAATTGGCCGGCCAAAGTCCGAAGGAGTCGTAAATTTTCTCGATGATTTCCGGCTTTGGCCAAGTGACTTGGACAGTGCCAGATGTGGCCAGCCATTTCGCGAATTGGCCGGTCTTCCGACATTGCCGTAACATATATATATATATATATATATATATATATATATATATATATATATATATATATATATATATATATATATATATATATATATATACATATATATATATATATATGTATATATATATATATATATATATATATATATATATGTATATTTATATATATATTTATTATATATATATATATATATATATATATATATATATATAGTATAATTCTGTGAACATCTCATAATACATAATGAAAACTGAAAAGAATTGATTATTGTGGGCAAGCTAATTAAAACAGATTAATGAATCTGATAAAAATCGTGAATGATCATAAAAATCCTTATATTTTAGAACTCACCTTCTTCTTATCATGTAGCATTTTGAGGTCATGCTCCAAGAAGTAAATCAGAATTTTCATGAGGTCCACAATTCTCAATGAATACACGTAACCTGTAAAATAGCATTTGTAAAAATTAATAATTAGGAATCACATAGGAAATCTTCATAAGCGAATCTTCATGATAAGTTGTAATGTTTTATTTATGATTTTTCTTCCTTAATTTTGTTGCAGCTTTCGTAGAGCTTAAAAAGCACGAGACCAAAAATCTTTTTAAAAATGCATAAAGTACAACAGCTTCGCAGTATCGAAAAGCTACGTGCAACATGATTTTTGTGTACAAAAAGAAAAAAGTAGAATCCGGAGTATCATGCAGGAAAATATTTATAGATTTAAGCAAAATAAATTACATACACAATACTTAACAATTTGAAATTTTACATTTTTGACTACTTAAGGGGGCAAGTTATCATATTTTACGTGTTATTTTCAGAAATTATTCAAATCACATTCAATAAAATAATATATGTAAGGAAAACTGTAATATTAAGTAAGTTACTAAACAATGTCTAGTAATTTTGTTACCTTTGTAATCACATAATCCGGCCATGAACAATCTGACGCAACTGTTCTCTTTATCGAAACCAAGACAACCGGTGATAGGAAACTTTGAATATACCTGTAAAATACAAAAGTTAAAATTTTTTGGTTAAGATTATAAATTAAGATGGATTGAGGGTGCTGTATACTAACCCTATTAGATCAGCTCACCTGAATTTTAACCTATGTAGAAAATTTGTCTACTATTTACAGCAACATAAATGCGGATAATTCAATAAAAACGGTATTTTCAGATAGCCTGAACTTTTCTGAACCTTGCAACAGATTTCATTTTAAAACTTTCATCCACCAAAGGAAACGATAATTGTTTAAAACACACTATACCATATTTTTCCCCTGAATAACTGAAATTTTAAAATTTTATTTGCATTTCAAAAAAAAAAATGAAAAATTCCCCAAGGTATAAAATCTATTTCTCTATTACGGAGTACAATTTTAAAAAAATCTTTAAATCCAAGTCAGCAATACTTGGATACATTCTCTCTATAGGTTAACATTGAGGTGAGCGAATACAATAGGGTTTGTACACAGCAGCCTTAATCTATAATGGATACTCTTCTCATACTAAAAAAATGGTTTCAGTTCAGTGGAACGGAAAATAAGTAACAACAAACCAATAGAGGAACGGATTTGACGAAAACCAATAACCATTTTTTAATGGACTTACAGGAAACTTGTGGATAGTAAATACGTAAAGAAAACCTCTTCAGTTCCACAATAAATTAAATATGGTGGCTACATGTTTCATACTAGTTAATAGTTCATTATCAGGTCGAGGATTATTAGTGTGATTATTGCAATGAACAAATCACAAATTTATGGCTGTTTAAAGGGACAAGCTGTCAAATTAAAATTTTTTTATTGAATATTCAAATCACTTTCATTACATGCATTTTTATGGCATGGACTCCTTCATATAGCATTATACACTAAAATAGCACGATTTGTTCATTGCGACTATCACACAATACTCCTTGACCCAACGATTAACTTTAAACGAGTTCGAAACATGCAGCCACGATTTTTAACTCATGGAATTGCATAAATATTTTGTTGCGTACAGTCATAATGTAATCTATTGAGGCAGAATTGTTTTTCAGTTTAATCAGTTTGACGGAAATCAATGAGTTTAAGTTAAACAGAACCGAATTGGATTTTCGTTTTTTAACTGAATTTTCTGAAACTGGAACTATAGTGTACATGAGTAAGTCCCAGAGGTCCAAACAGAACACACTATGGTTGGTATAGCATGCGGAAGTGGCTTACTTAAAATGTAATATATTTCAGTTCAGTATCGTTTGATACAACCAGTAGAAGGGCATTAATTTTAATGGACTTCTGCTGGTACATTGTCAAAAACCCTTTGAGATCAGCGGTTTCATTTATCTTGCGTACCTGACAGGAAACTTTCGTATAATGAAAGTAATCCAAAATTTGCGGAACCTGCATTTTTAAACTGCATAGCACTATGATTGGTATAGAATGCGGAAGAGGTCTACATAAAATGCCATATATTTCAGTTCAATGTCGTTTGATACAACCAGCAGAAGTGCCTTAATTTTAATACACGTTTGTTGGTACATGGTCCAAAAATCCCTTTGAGATCAGTGCTTTTATTTTCCATGTGCACCTGGCAGCAAATTTTAGTATTATAAAGACAATTATAAAATACCCACATTTTTAAACTGTATAGGAGAAACAAATTGTTTGTAGAAATACTGTAGATGTATGTAATGACAAATGTTAACTGTGGTGGTCTAGGTCACTGCTCACCTGACTAAACAGCATGTGTTGCTATCAGCCCTAAGGAAACGATCCAGCAAATAGGCTTAAGACATTTTAAAAAAGGAAATTCGTTTTAAATTTCCGAAGTGAAGCAGGTATATAAGTTTCATTCTCTTTATGCAATCCATGCCCAAGTTCAAGTATTGCAGTGAAACTTATTTCACAGTCGAACGAATTTCACTTTGTGTCACGTCCTATGAGAGTGAAAATGAAAATTACACGTCTTTGAAATTATCCTTATCTTTACTTGACGAAAATTGCTTCCTTTAGACAGGTTTGCAACTGAATGGATCATGAATAACCCTATATCCTGTAGTTTTCCCGGATGCCAGTTGTTAATATAAAACAATTAAAACTACTATAAAGCTGATTCATCCTATTCGTGCAGCTTCAAAGTGCGGGATTAGTGATACTTAGATTATTCTCTAGAAAAATAATTTTAAGACAGTTTAGAGAAATTTTCATGAAAATATTGAGAGTGAAGTGCGTAATAACTTTTATGCTAACTCTTTTAATTTTTAAAGTTTCACCTATTTGCTTTTAAATGTATTGAAACACAAAGCCATGTTTTTAAACCCTCATTTTGAAAAGTTCTGGAAGGGAAGATACTTTGCAAAATTGATTAATTTGTTTCTTATATCTTGCAATACTATAATAGGGTTCTTGAATTGGAAAGATATGCTTGAATTTAATATCATAGCTTAGAACCATTCTCTATTTCAATCATGTTAAAGAAGCATTTATTATCATTACTCAGGTAGAGGCTAATGCAATAAAACATGCTCAGAAAAAGTCGTCTATGTAAGAGAATGCTTCCCAAGAAAAAAATTCTTATAGGGAAAACTTTTTTGTGCAGAAAAAAACAAAAGCAAACACATATTTGTGCTGATTTTAACTTCTTTCATGACCACTAGAAGACGCAGTTTTAACTTTCCGAATTTTCACCTCAATATTTTCTGTCAGTTTTGGTTTTTTGAGTCACCGGGTGCACTATTGATCTCTTGAATCTTTTGTGCCTACGGGAAATTAAGGTTTTTTTTCTCAATACTTTTCTAATCACACATTAACAAATGTAAATTTTTAAAATCGGTCTCCTATCCCTAAGAAAAAGTTTGAATAAAGAGTGCTTAGTTTTAAAAATTACGAAATTTTTAGTTACTACTTTTTAATTGGTCATTAAAGTATAGATGTCTAACTTAAGAAATTAAAAAGATTTTTTAAAAGTTTTTTGAAATATTTTTTGAAAAACAGGCGCACCACTTTTAAATATCATAATTCGAATGAGAAAAAAGAATTTAAAAAGTATGCATTATCCGATTAGTGTTCAATTAGAAAAATACCAGCAAAGAAATTTATTAGAATGCCCATGGTTTAACAAGGGATCTGAAGATTTTTTGAAGTCAATTGATACACTGAAATAAACAATATCAATAATAAACTGAAGCATTCAATAGACACGTTAAGTCTTTGCATATTGAAGCTATCGTTAAATAATCGAAAGAAAGGAAAATTTTACTAATATTATAAACTTCATCCGTCATCCTTTTCTACACGTATTTCTGAAAAGTAAATCCTATTCTAATCAGGGGAAATAATTAATTATTCTTCATACATTTTACTGTCAGGAAAATATAGCTACGAATTTATACCAGGTTTGTTTATCCCAAGCATCCAAGCATATGCTTAATATATAAGTCATAATTTTAATAATGCTTGACACCATGGTGTAGCGTGGAAGTGAATTTTCTAGACTCTAATCTGACCACTATAAAACAATTTATTGGTAAAGAATTTATGTAACGAGAAAAATAATGTAAACATACCTCTGGTAGTTCGTAAGTAGGTGTTAAGATAGTATCAGCCCCCATTTTCTTGCGGAATTTGAAGCTCTGAAATATGAAATTTGTAAAAAATTTTAAAATTTGGAAAATATAAAAATACGAAATTGCTAAGATGAGACCAGAAATTAAAAGCTTCATAATGAAAAAGTAATGCTATTCTAATTAACCTTAGAATTAGGATCTTATAATATTAATAATTACAGAGTTGCTGAGATTTCAGTTTCCGCTCATAATCTAAATCTAATTGTTCATAAGGTGTTACCTTATTTTCTAAAGATGATGAAGCTTTACCTTATTTAAATAAATATGTATGTCGTGAAACACCAGATGAGTGTTATCATAAATCATACATGTTAAATTTTCCCTATTTTGGAAATTTTGAGATCATAAATATTATATAGATTGTATTTCATAGTTAAATATTTTTTTATATTTATTTGATAATTTGTCAAAAACTTATATATCCACTTACCTCTCGAATCATCCTTTCTGACTTTGCAATGTCGAAGTCTCTCGCTGTAAATAAATTTAGGTTCAGCATGACATCGAAAAATTATTCTCAATTTAAAAAAATATAGATACAACTTCTGCCATGTACTCGAAGTTTTTACTATAATTTGACTCTCTTTTTTCTCTTAAAGGAAATTAAAAAGCTTCCCTTATCAACACTTCAACAGTATTCCGAATCTATGATGTCATATGTATGATTCATCGTATGAAATGATAGATATTTTGATTTTTACCATAAATTTTGCCGAAAACAACTTTATAGATTTAAAGGTGTTTCTATGAACATTTAATTGACAAGGAAGGCAATAATTCTCTTGTTTAGTACCATTAGTTTATGAACTTAGTATATTTAATTGTTTAGTTATCATATTGATACCACTGGAGTATAATTTGGCTCTTTGTTCTGCTTTTATTTGGCTTCGTGTTTTGGCACCGCCTGCCATAATTGTGTGCCTTTGGACGTCTTCTAATGCTTCTGGAGCATCCTTCGATCGGCTAATTCTTACAAATTAATTTGTTCAAAATTATCTCTATTCCAAGCCATCTTAATTGGCTACTTCTTGCCTGCCGATCTGAGCGATTCACGCTCCCCTCTGACTGCTTCTGGGGTCCTGCGTAGGGGGAGCCCGGGTGCTTGGAAGGATTAGTGCGTGGGGGGTCATCTGCTGCGGACTGCAACCACCGGTGGGGGCAAAACCTGGAGGGCCCTTGCAGCCATATCGGGCCCCATCCGGTGCAATGAAATTTCACCGTACTATGTCAGAAGATCAAAAAGTTTCGGTACTACGTCTCTATACCAAAAACTCCTTTTTTAATTTCCACAGAAAATTTTGCTGTGAAAAAAAAACATGTTTCTGCTATGAATTATTTTTTAATGAACAAACATGTCACGTTTCAGACAGATATGCAATAATTCGGTTGTTTGTTTGTTTATTTGTCGATTAGTACCTTTCAAGATCTCTCGGACCTCAATTATCAACACAAAAGTTAACAAGAGACAGCAATTCCATCTTTTCATCATAACATCATTTTTAGCAGGTTGCTGCTCTAGTATATATAGCGGTAAACAAGATATTAAATTATCTATCGCTGTTTCTCTCTCTGAATAGTTTCACAGAGAGAGTATTGGTATTCCGATGTTTAAAGAAGCAACATGGTTTTCAAATTCATGTAAAAGGAATAATGATTGACTTCATTTTGCATAATACCGGTCCTATCAAAAGCTGAGTTCTTTTGTTTATTTTTATAACCAAATAATTTTTCACTATCTATATTTTTCCGAGCAAAAATCTCTGCAACGTCTCAATAGTTTTCTGCTTTTCTATTTTAGTACCAGGATTACTTTTCCTATATCTTCCTGGATAATTACCCCGAAGATTTCCCACACAATTTTTCATTTAGACCTGTTCAGTGTTTCCAGGTATTAGTGTCATCATATGTTTATATGAAAATAAACATTAAAATTATCTCACCTTTCAACCATCTTAAGAGGAATTCGTCATCGTGATGCGGTTGTAGGATATCTTGCAACACCTTTCGAAACTGCAATGCAATGAAGAATTATTAATGACACACAATTTGTAAATGTAAAAAGATAGTTACTGACATTTCCATTCAATGACTGAAGAGAAAGTTTAGTTTTTCAATTTATAATTTTGTTATTTGACATTCAAAACGTATAATAGATATTTTCCCTAGGCATATAAGTATCTATAAAATTTATTTCTGAGTTATTGTAGTTACTAAAATTTTTATTCATTGACTTCAGAGAAAGTTTACAATTTCAAAATATATCATAGATATTTTGCCTGGGCGTATAAGTATCTAAGAGTGTTATTTATCAGTATATTAAAAAAACTGTAAAAAATAGAGGTTATTTAGATATGTTAAACATTTTGGAGTCTTTATTTAACTGGTTAGATTCGACTTACTAATTGAACATTTTCTGATAACTTACTTAAACAATACCATCTGTAATATCAAATTTTTATAATAACATTTTCATTGTGATTAGGAGAAATTTTAGAGGCATGTAACCAAACAGTTTTCTTCCAAACAATTATACTGCTCATAAACAGTACCACTAGATTCTTTCAAAAGGTAATAAATTCGTTCTTTCTTGCATCAGTAACAGAAAAATACTTTTTGATTCCTTATATAAAGTAAATTGTTACGTAAATCCATATTTTACTTCTTTTATGCAGAGTACAGTGGAGAACAAATATTTAAAATTTAGAAATTTAAAGCACGTGCAGCGTTGTAAAAAAATATTTGATATTTTATCTTCACAGACTTTTGTTTTTAATTCTATCTTGGACTGAGAGTAAGTCTTCCTACTCTCAAATTTTACGAACTAGTTGCGGAAGATTTTAGAAATTCCTAGTTAGAGAAAAGAAAATTACGTAACTATTTTTTTTTTTCTTAAATCAGCATTCTTCGTTTAGTGGGTTTACTTAACAACTAATATGCTTAACCCTCGATGGGGACTTTTCAGCTCGTAAAACTTTGATTTATTGACTTACGAATATAACAGTAATTTAACTAATGTTCCCACGGGGTAAAAAGCCTTTTGATTGTTGGGGAAAATACCTGTAGAAATGGTAGTTTAACTTGACATTTAAACGTCAAGCTAAACGACCAAGTTAAACGACCAAGTCAGACGTTTAGATAACACTTGACGTTTAAACGTGAAATTTTAATGTAAATTCAAAATATGAAATATTCACAAAATGCTAAAAATGAATAAAATTATGACATGAAAAGAAATGACTAGTTTGTTATGGTTTACAAAAGTAAATTGCATGTTTAGTCAGAATCAAGGGAATATTGTGAAGAAAAGAATCGATAATGATACAGTTAAAATTTCTTCGAACTGTCACGCTTCGAATTTAAAGGCTGTATATATAATAGAATATGAAGAAAAGGAAAAAAAGATCAGTTAGAGTTATTGATAATAAAATTTCTTCGAATAATCGGTAAAGTTCAATTAGAAGATAACCGGTCTGGAAGTTAGAAGACATGCTTTCAAATTCTGCTACTAGCAGAAAGTCGTGATAACACGAATTTTTGAGAGTGAAACATTCCCATAGAAAGGTATAGGCAGTTTAGGAAGAATTTCATGACAAAGATACGGCATCAAAATTAGTTGTTACACCCCTTGCATTTTTTATGAATGAAAAAAAATTGAAGTCTTAATGCAAAAATAATAATAGGAGATAACAATATATCTCCTGTCTCTACGCATTTGTTACGCGCGTCGTTCAAGGTTTCTCAATTCCGATGAGTATAACAGCTAATTTGGGGCATGAAACATCCCTATAAGTATATACTACTGAATGGAGGAAATCGACCTAAAAGAAATTTTGTACAGATAAGCATCCGGGACTGGAAAGTAATCGTTGGAAATTAATAGATAAAATTGCCTTGAAAGTGAAGCCTTTTCCTTCACAATTGCTGCCAGTCAAAGCAGGATAAAATTCGCGTGGGCAAATTTGGAGGTAATAATTATACTACAAAAAACTCAAAGGTGCAGCAAATAGAATCATTAAATAAATTAACTGCCTAAAGAATTAAAACACCTTTATGTTCCTGAACTGTTTTTTTTTTCTCAGCGTTTCCTTCATAACGAATATACTGCTCATGAATAATACAAATAGGTTCTTTTAAAAGGTTATTGTATTCGCTTTTTATTTGCATTATCAAAAGATAGAATCTTTTTATATTCTTAAATTACGTAAATTATAACTGAAATCCATATTTTGCTTATTTTGTACTGAATACAGTTGAGAACAAGTTTTTAAAATTTAGATATTTCAGGCAAGGAAATCAGCCATCTTAAATAAATATTTCATATTAATAATAATAGGTCATCTAATTTTCATTTATAATATAATCGAAAAAATTTCTGATAACATCTAATGAAGAATTCTTTTTTTAAAATTACTTCTACAACAACCTTTAATAAATAATTTTTGCACGTCTGGTAAGGGTAGAAAAATATTATATTAAAAGGATTTAAGATTTTATGAATTATATGCATATTAAAATTTCAGTCCAAATAAAAATTTAAGAACACTAACAAATAACAATATAATGGAACACCTCCTTTAAATGCTTCCTAAAGCAAAAGTTTTTTCCACAAGCACTGAATGCAACTCGATACAAATACAAAAATACATACTTTAACGAACAAAGAAACTGAAAAATGCAAGACAAGGAAATAAATGGAGGTTTAAATTTTATAATAGAATGGAAGATTAACTCTGAAATTTTAAAAGGCAGTAGTTTTTTCTCAACATAACAAGTTTGCCAAGGAGTATAGCAAGTGTCAGGTCTTATATATGTCAAGTTCCTTTTCCTTCTACAGAATTTTAATACATTATTTAAAAAATTCTACTTAAAATGTGTCAATTTTTCCCCTTTCCATGTATTGTTAGAGTTATTCTTTTCTCGCACGCTTTATTTGTTCCTCATGGCTTCTTTTTACAATTATTTTTGAGTAGTGTTTTGGTATGTTTATCAATGTAGATTTTTATCTTTACGTTTACATCTTTTAGAGAGAAATACCCAATACAAATTATTTGTATTGGAATCCGGGGCACTGGTCCCGGTAAAATAATTACCACGCTACATTGGAGAAACAGACAGAAAATTGGATAAGACAGAACTAGGGATAAACAGACCTGGATGGCATTGGGATTAGTCCGGGCCCATACAACTGAATTGCCAAAGGGAATATTATCCTTTCTTTCCCCCTATGTGTTCATGCCTAATTGTTGACGCTACTAAAGAGGAAACAGTGCTATTCAACTTACCAAATTTATATTTTTAACTCTTAACTTCACTGTTGAGATTTCCTAGTTAAAAATAGAAAAGTCTCTTCATATTGTTTTTCTGTCAGCAGTGTTAACAATAAATAAAACTTAACTTTCTACATTATATTATATTTAAGATAATCAAACTTGGGTGGTAAGCACACATGAAAGGAAAAGAATTGACCAAAAAAATTCATTATGTATGCTTAACTTTAAATCATCCTTTGCCTGATTATGACTTTTTTCTAGTTACAGCTAAGACCAAATGATAAAAAATCCCTAAAAAATTTGCTTACTACCTCTCAGAATAGGAAATGCTGAAAATAAAAATCTTTGTTTTATATAAAATAATCGGTTTCTTCGTTAAATTATATATTTTCAAACTGCCCAGTCTTAACAATGGTATACGCTACATATTAAATAGCGTCGGATGTAATTTTAAATTTAAGGTAACAAACAGCTTGTGTCAAAAAAATTTGTCATAAAAATATTTCTAAAACTTTTGTTTCTATCTAAATCTATGTAAATTATATCTTGACAAAGTAGAAAATAATATTGATATCTGATTGAATATGTCACAGGATAATTAGAGGACAAACTGTTAGATTTCTGTTTATGAATGAAAGATTTATTTTTATCAAAGGGATTAGATCTCGAATTCGGACAATTAAGCGTATGCAAAAATTGAAAGCCATTCATTTCAGCTATCTCATCTTTTTATAAAGCTACTCACTACCGGGAATTCAAGTTCTGATACAAAAAGTCAATGAAATCCCGAAGAGATAAGTGTATATAAAAAGAAAAATCCATTGATGTCACGACTAGTGTAAGTTGATTTATTTAATTATTTAATTTTTATAGCAAGATTTTAAAAGTAATTTTCGAAATTTCTTCTTTTTTTAAGTACACTTGAATTAACAGTATAAATTTGAGTATTTAAAGTATAAAAATGATTAAACACAGATATAACGCTTCAAAGTGTACTTTTCAGCTGACCCGGGAAGTGATATATTGTATTTTTCAGATCATAAGACGCACTGGCCGATAAGACACACCTCAAATTTATGGGATGAGTTTTAGAAAAGAATATTTTGTGTTTTGGGAGGTATATAAAGACATTTTCAATTTCTTACTTAATAAAGATAAAAATATATATAATAAATATAATAAATAATATATATATATAATGTATATAATAAATATATGTAATATATATATAATAAAATATTCGTTTTATTTGATTGTAAGACGCACCCCGATTTAAGTCGATTTTTTATGTGAAAGGATTCCTCTTATGGCCCGATAAATACGGTAATTTAAAACTATCTGGTGCTGTTTTCACTTACTGTTATTTACTGATGCAAAATTTATTTTATATGTTCAAAATATCTAAAGTAATATGTCTCTTGTTTAATAACTGCGCTAGTTGTTCTTTCTGTGCAGTCCTACTGAACGTTGAACAAAAAACATACTGTACATACGCGTTTCAGATATTCCTTGCACCGAGTCAGTAACATATCTTATGTTCAGTTTATGCGGAGAATACATTGTAGTTAGAAGTCTGAAAGGTTTTGATACAGAATTCAGTCATTCTGAAGCTTTACTGTTCATGGCAAGATGCACTCAGTACATCTAAAAAAAAGTCATCGTTTTACAGATTCTGAAACAAGGTGGCCTCTAAACAGCCTGAATGAAGATAAATATGATAGATGCATAAAACACGGCTGCAGAAGTGTGTCAAAGCGGCGAACGTTGAACTTCTCAGTCTGAAAAGATATCAGGTGGTCCAAACTCCCTATTGAGAACATCAGCTGTAATGACTTTGCAAATCTGCTTTGGAAATCACTGATTTAGAAACAGCGTAGTGAAAGATACTATGTAGCTCTAATTTAAGAAAACGATACTTTTTCTTCCTTTGTCTTTTGGCAAAGCAAAAAGATTAAGATGTCCATCAAAACAGAAATTTACATCAAGGTAATAGCAGAATTGTTTGATTGTTATATCTTCGATATATATCAAGATGGGCTTAAATATTCCTATCGTTAACTCTGTTAGGTATGGAAAGGAATTATCACATAATTAAAAAGCTCTCCTTTTTTTTTATCCCATACCTGAACACATAAAGTAACTAGAAGCTATGCCTGTAAACAGCAACCAACATTTTGAAATAAGAAGTAGGAAAACTTTACTTTAAAGTAAAGGAGATTTTTAGGAGACTCGTAAGTTTCACTAACATTCGCAAAAACATCATATAATGACAATTCTTTAGAAAAAGACTATCTGTTACTAACTAGGGCTATCAAAAAGTTTAAAGACCGTCTGTACAGTTTGTAAAGGAGGAGTTTCATGTTTTCAAAATGTATGTTTAAACCAAAATGTATGCTTTAAACAAAGTTTGGAATATCATGAGTAACTTTTTCTCTTTATATAAAAGTGGAAGAAAAAGAAAAAGTGGATTTTTTCCAAGATATTCATAAAGTGCCAATTACTAAAGTTAGTTTTTTTATTTTAAGTCGTTGTAGAAAAATTAATTTTGACTAACCATGAGGGCAAAAGAAATTGTACTTAAATTTTTTTTCAAGCCCTTTAAACATATTTTGATTAGATTTTTTAAGGACACTTAAGTCAGATTTTAATAAATTGTGAAGCAAAGTTATTTTAAAGAATTTGCTATGTGAAAGGACTGTGTACATAAGAGAAAACACTATGCAAATACAGCACTGGTTCAGCACATATCATAAACTAAACATGTCTTAAATTTTGAATTTTAAAATTAAAAATGTTTCAAAATTTTCAAGTATTTTTATATCTATGACGGCCATTATACAAAGAAAAATCTCATGGAAAATTTCATTGCAAGATTAGCGTAAATAACGAATTTAAATTTTCTGACTCTGACCGCATACGGACCATTATTATTCTTTTACAAGAATAACAATGAGAATAATGATTTTTTTCTTCACATTTTTTCACAATTTTTTCACAATGCTTTTAACAATGACAAGTATAATTTTCATTTCAATTACAAGAATAATTTTTTTCAAGACCTTTAAACATATTTTGATTCCTTTTTAAGCACACTTTTATGTCAGATTTTAATAAACTGTGAAGCAAAATTATTTTGAATAATTTGCTATGTGAAAGGACCATGTACAAAAGAGAAAACATTATGCAAATACAGCACTTGTTCAGCAGATTTACCATAAAATAAACATGACTTAAATTTTGAATTTTAAAATTAAAAATACTTCAAATTGTTTAATTTTTTATATATATGACGGCCTTTATACAAAGAAACATCTCATGAAAAATTTCATTACAAGTTTAAAAATTTAAATTTCGGGACTCGGACCTCATAATGACCATTGTTATTATTTTACAAGAAATCTAATAACATTCATAGAGATAAGTAAAGCATCGGCGTGTCGTGGTAGGCAGCTTTTGTTTTCGAAAATAATCCTCTACAATATGCTAGACGGAATAACTTTGAAGCTGAGTTATTCATTAAACAGGTAAATATGTACTATAGAGCAAATATTTTATCCGTTTAACAAGAAACCACTGAGATCTACTTGTTTATTAAATAGATTTCTTTCAACAGTCTGAAGAATTTTCAACATTCCCGTTGCTTGATTAGAAACTTTGTGCGAGTTGACAGCTGTGCCTCTTTAACAACAAAGACATATATGTAGTTATCTCTTAGTCGAAGTTTAAATAGACAAATTGTGCATATCTTGTTAATTATTTCAGATATTCTATTTTCAGTATACTATCACTTCTTAGCATTTGGAAGTATCCGTACATCTTGAAATTATTCTTAGTTTATCTTAAATACACCATGAAGGCTGCGATCCACTTTAAAACTAAACTTAAATATCACAAATCCATTTTAAGCATGGAAAATTCTAATGAAAATAATACCTGTTCAAGCACTTCCAATTGATGAGGTGTATCCAATTTTCTGCGAAATCGCATCATTAGAAAAAGTTTTAAATGTTGAAAAAACTCCTAGAAAATGTTTTCTTTTGGCAAAGAACAGCAGCTTTCCCTTTGAAGAATGTTTAGGACAATGAAGCCAATAGATATTGCAGTTGCAGATAAATGCAAGAACAAGCAATTTTGAACGGGGTATCGCCTGAAAGTTAACATCATCGAAGAAAAAAAACGGGTTGCCTCATCTTTGTCCAATGGGGTGATATTTCCCGTATAGAAAACTTTTGATAAAAGAAAATGAAACTAGCATTTAAAAAACAAAATGTCAATCTCAGAAACTGAAATTTTCCTCATCTTTATCTCCAAGAAAATTGACCAAAGCGTCCTTCAAAATAGTGTTCCAAATGAAGTGGTGACAATGGCTTACTTAGAGTTCTTTGTTTCCCTGAGATTCAATGTGCCTCAAATATGTAATCATTATGGAAACTCTATGTTTGTTGAAAAGCTCGGTTTATACAGAAGATAACATATCGAGAAAATTAATTCATCTAGATGTGAGATACATTCAAATCTTTTTAAAATTCATAGTGTTCTCTCTCTTAGAACAATACCTGTGGTTTTCCTTATCGTTTTCAATTCAACCAGTAACGGAAAACGATATATTTACTGAGTTCATAAGGGAAATATTCATATCGGCCTTTATGCTGTTCTCATTTTATGCACTTAAACAGCCATATACGTAATCATATGCGTAAATTCTACCTGTTTTAATTACATATATGATATATGTAATTAAAACTGTTAGAAATAACCCAAGACTTGTAATCAAATATAATAAAAGTTTATTTCAAGGCAAAAAATATTGTATACAAAGGTTATTGAGCACATTTCCATTTACGACGTCTGTCTGTAATTTCAGTCGTCTTAAGAAAAGCTTTGCAGATCCGTAACTGTAGGGGAAGTGGTGTTGGTGAATGTGTGTGTGTGTGTGGGGGGGGGGGGTTGTTGTTAATTAAAATGAACTATATGGTTTTTAGATTACTGAATTGGTTTCAGTAGAGGTTGTGCATGTTTTTTTACAGTTACTCTCCATTGTAGACGGGATAATGAGACAGTATATACCCCCGTCAGTAAAAATTTACATCATTTTTAGCAACAGAGTGGTTAAAGTGATAACTTTGCCATATTTTGTTCGAGTTGCTGTCTATTGTAGGTAAGAAAATAAGGAAGTTTCATTGTTGGTAAATCCAGTGCTGGCCATTAAAATTGCAACACCAGGAAGGAAATCAAATAATAAAACTTTACTTATTGTATGTTTACAGAATAGGAGGAAGAAAACATGATTATATTTGTAAGCAATTTGAGGGTATACAGGGTCTGAATAAGTACACACAGCTGCCGCCTCTGGCAGGTAAAACGGTTCTAACCCGGTTAGGCATCGAGTCGAACTGTGCTCGGATGACAGTTACGGGCAAGTCTATGCCACACTTCATCAATCGTAGTGGCTGGAGAGCGGTGGCAGCCCAGTCTCTCAGCAACCCATGACCAGATGTTTTCAATGAGTGAGAGATCTGGAGAACGAGCTTGCCAGGGCAACAGTCGAACACCCACTTTGTCGAAGTAAGTCAGGACACAACGGGCAACATGCGGCCGTGCGTTATCTTGTTGAAAGATGACGTCTCGGAGGCCTCGAAGATAGGGCACAGGCACAGCCTTAAGATGTTTAAGATGTTTAAGATGCAAATCATTTGCATATCTCTCCATCTTCTTCCTTTCATGCGAATTTGACATTTGTATCATCCCTCCTTCATGGTGTTGCAATTTTAATGGCCAGCAGTGTATTTAAAGTATGACTTGCACCACTACTATAAATCAATATTTAGTGACTCGGCCAATTTTTGTGACAGATTTTAAATCTCATGGTTTTCCAAACGAACTCCACTTAATGTGGATTCATTAGCAAAGTAACATCAGAAGTGAAAATTTCAGGTAATTGAATGAAAGGAGACCGTCTGCGTTAGATAACAAGCTTTTAGAAGAAGTTTCTCATCAAAATTGTTCGCAAGTAGCTGATAATCGATACAAAATGGTAGCTCTAAAGTTATTCGGAATTGGCTTTGAAGGTCCTCCCTGCTATTGGTGTAATTGTTATTAGTTATCATTTAAAAATTAATTCGTAGCTGGGAAAAATTCTACTTAATGAAACATTCAATCATCATAAGTGAGCATTTAAAATATTGCACTAAGTGTTTGTTTTATTTCATGTGGAACTGATGTTTTCGTCTGGTAGTTATAGGCTTTAAAATCATGAAGAGTTCAGAGATAAAAGATGGCAGAGGAAAAAATAAAGGGATACGTGTATTTTAGTTTAGCAAAACTGCTAAGTAAATAAATATAAAATAAAAGTAAAAATCAATAATAGAACTTACCTCTTTCAAAGCAATTCTTCTGTCTTCTTGTTCAATGACATTACATTTTCCATTTTTTTGACTCATGTCCAGTACACTGCAAGAAATAGAAATGATTATAGTATCCCTAAGATAAAAAACAAAAGTTTTGAATATTTAGGAACAGTTACATATGATAGGATCAGGAAAGATTAGTTTTACAAATTCACTTTAGCAGATCTGCAAAATTCTAATGGTGACGCCATCGAAATCGATGCAGACAATAGATAACACTAAATCACAATACAGACCATCGCAGAAAACCTATCGCAATACATTTATCTGAATAGCTTGGGTATAGGTTAAGAGAAAATTGCTTAACTATTGATGTTTGCTTATTTTTAGTTTAATATCCAGACTTTTTGGATTTAAAATTTAGTTAGGGATTAGAAAATCTATTTTGAACATACGCCATTGTGTGTGTGTGTTTAAATTTTTCCTCTCGAGTATTACATTTTTGGTGACTGCTTGTTTCTACTTCTAGATTTAAAAAAAGCATTTCTATATTTTTACAAGTCTGCCAATTTTTTTAATGAATTTTATAATTCTTCATAAGTAGATAAAATATATTTGATACAAAGGTAGAAAAACACAGGAAACTAGAGTGAAATTTTCAAGTTCTCTGTTATTTTCAATTCCGAAATAAATTTTATAACACCCTTGTGAATTTCATAATTTGTACTACTCAGAAAATTTGATACTCTCTTCTTAGTTCAACAATAATTCAAATCAAACTATTGTGTAATAAAATGTATTGTGTTTTTTAAATGGAACTGCAAGCAAGTAACTGAACCACAAAGAACAAACATGTATCTAAAACATTAAGGAAAATTAGTGAGCGAGAAAAATTCGTGTTACAGGTACATGTTACAATAACTGTCACGTTCAAAATCTCATTTAAAATCTTAAGGCAGCACATCAGTCGACATCACAGAACTGCAGTCCTCATGTTAAGGCCACTGTGTACAAACCCTATCGTATTCGCTCAATGATAACGCAGGGAGAAAATTTGTCTACTGTTTACAACTACTCGTACATAAATTCTAATAATCTAATAAATATGGTAATTTCAGATAGCCTGAACTTTTCTCCGCCTTGCAATAGGATTCATTTTATAAATTTCATCCACCGATGAAATTTAGGAGCATTTAAAACGCACTATAGAAGATCTTTTCCCGAATAATTTAAATTTAAAGATATTATTTGCATTTATTTTTAAAAACGGAAAATGCCTCCAGGTGAAAAATTTCTTCCATTATTACAGAGTACAGTTAAAAAAAAACTTTAAATCCAAGTCGGCGATCTTTGGAAAAATTTTCTCGATAGGTTAACATTGAGGTGAACGAATCCATTAGGATTAGTACACAGCAGCCTTAAGTTATGGGAAATTTTTCTCTCAGTATTTTACTAATCACATATCATTATTTTTTTAATACACTTATCTTTCCCCCATACACACCGGCTGCTGGTTATTATGGGAGCGCCAAGTCAGATAGTCAACCTAATCACTGATTAGCAAAGTCAGATTTTTAAACTTTGGTATCTGTATAAGAGAAAGCCGTTTTAACAAAAAAGCACATGGTCTTTTAAAGTTTAAGGGGACAGTGGACTTTCAAAATTGTGAAATTTGTCCAAAAATTCGATTTTTTTATTTTATTGAATTGTGAAACTACGGACGAGTAGGAATGTGTTGCAAAAAGAATTTTTACTGCGATTACTTTCCTAGTTATAGGCATTTGTATTTAATTTAGATATAATGTGGTTATTAATAGCAATAACTTTAAATGTGTTTTTCTCAAAATAAAAATCTTCATGTTATACGAATATTCAAACTGCTCCAGGCGCATTTCTAATTATCGTATTGCTTTGAAATTTAAGTTTTATATGCTTAACTGTATATCAAATAAATCTTATTGAAAAAATTATACTTCGTAGCTCAGAATTTCTAAATTTTGTACTTGAAAAGATGATTTATAGGTATTTTGCATAATAAAAAGGGTGTTTTCACTATTATTATTTTTTTCTCTTTATATTTTTAATGAATGCTTAAAATAAGCATTAAGTTTCATTGTTAGTTCTATAAGGTATCCTGTAAATAAAAATTACCATATTATATGCAAAAGAAATGCGCATGGAACATTTTTAATTAGGTCAATTTTTTAATATAATTAATAATTAATAATTCATAATTCATAAATTATTAATATTTCATCATTAAATTTTAATCACTTTTACATATCTATGGTACTAATCACATATTCAAATTTCAAGCAAATCCATTCAAAACAAAAAAAGTTAGGTTTGAAGGTCCACTGTTCCCTTAAATATTTTCAGCAGATAACTTTTTATGGATCAATAAATTATTTACGTCTATCGCTATGAAATTACAGTAGTCTTATCTTGTAATAGAAAATTTCATAATTAATCGCTGTAATAATTATTTACCCTAGAATATGTAAACTATCCAAGGTAAGCTTTCACAAGATTTATCTTTTATATTTAAAAACATAACCTTGACAGTAGTAAAATTAAAAGTTTCCAATCTCAAAGTCGCACTGTTTTTATTTCGGTTTTGACAGGGATATTTCACAATTACCCAATGGTAGAAGAGATAGAATTCAAAGCAATATTATTCTGTCAACATCAATTTCAAGTGTCGACTGAAGGTTGAAGGTTGAAAAAAGGGGGATTAAAAAATTGGTCTGTGATTAACAGCTGTAACTGCTTTGAATAATTCTTAAGCTTTTAAGAGTGTAATCGTAAAATAATCTTGTCAACTTCATGTAGCAATTAATATCATTATTTGTATCTATTGCCCCATTCAATCACACTCTTAATGAGGTCTTTGAAAAGGACAAGCTTAACAAATATGACAAGAACAAACATGAAAAGTGACGAAATCTGTCAAGTATCAATTAAATCAGTTACGAGAGAAAGGTTTCATGTAAAATCTTACAAATGTTACGCTTCAGAATTGACAAGGTTTTCACCTGTACCGATTACATTCTATTAAGAAGCAATTGACAGTTTATTTATGAACTAAAACAGGACTTAAACAGCGACTTTGGTTTAGAACCCTTTTCTTGCATTTCTATTATTAATTCCACTTTCAGTGCTCCACAATTAGTGCTGTAAACTGACATATTTAAGGGGAAAATGAGCCCCGTGAGTCCTTTTAAATGAGGCTGAAGTGTATATAAAAGAGTAATTTTCAATACATTAAATGGCTGAGATCATGCACACTTCGGACTCCGGTAATTTATTTTTTCGATTTCGTTTTTTAAACGAACAGCAGAAAATTTACAAATCAACTTGCGTGACATTCTGCAAGTAACAAACTTTTTTGAAATCATGATGAAATATATTGCGTAAAATAAAATATATTGCGTAAAGTAAAATAAGGCAGAGTTGGGCCAGGATCTATATGGGGCTAAATCCATTTATGGATCCATATTGCGCGTTGGTCATGGGTGGGCTTTTTCACTTTCAAGGTAATATTTGTGATGGGAAAAGTCTATGGAAAATAACAGTAATGATAATTTTTCTACCGGTTTTTTCAGCTCCAAGTGTGTTTAAATCTGTCCCATTCACCACGGGTTCATTAATAGAGAAAACTTAAGAAAATTAATTAATTGCTGCTATTTTCTCGGAATAAGTAAAGGTATGTATATTATATAAAATTAATTAAACCCTTTTCTAAAATATTCAATAAAAGAGACAATTTTTGAATCAATTAATATAGATCTACAAAGCGTCGAGAAACAAGCATCATTGTCTCCGTAGATTAATAAACATAAACGTAATATAGTTTTGCTACTGGTCCGCGAAGAGTATCACCGCTGATGGTCTGCGACCTGAAGAAGAATTATACTAATCAGTTTGAAACTAGGTGCCGTTTTTAATTCCTCCCAGGATTTTGGTAAGCTGTTCTTGCTAGTAAATTTCATTTTATTTTACCTTTCGTCTATTGCTGAAACTTTTTGAAAATTTTGATAACTGTTGATAAAAATGGTTCTGTCCAACGTATACAATGAACTATTCAGAAGTTTTATATTAACTGCACGTAGGAATTTAACTAAAGGTAGATAATAAAAAAAAGTTATACTGTTTTTAGTATTTTTCAGAAAATTCTGATACAGTACTTTGTTTATGAGTCATAGCATCACTCTTACAAACAAATCATTAAAAAAAATTTACAGTTTTTTTTTTCCATAAAGATACACGGGTAAGCCACAAAACAAATATTCCTTCCACAGAAAATCGGAAGTTCATTTATTACAGTTAGTTTCTTAGCTATGGTATAAAATAATATAAATCCATTTGTGGGCTTCTTTTAACCAAATAATATATATTAAATAAAGATTTAAAATAGCGGTAGAGATGAACTACATGGTAGACAGAAATACACGAATTTGAAAAGAAAAGACATAAATTTAAATGGAAAACATTTCAATTTGTATCTGTTATCTTAAAAATCTGCCTTTTTATTAGAATCTAGATGTAGAATTCCGATATTGAAGAGAAAAATTGCCGTTTCATCAGAAACAAGTCTCTAAATGTAAATTCCAAGGAAAGTGACAAATTTAACTACCAAAAATAGGTTTTCGCAAATTTATGAATAAATTATAGTTATCCGGAAGGAATTGCTCCCTACATACTTCAGTTTCTTAATAAATTATCACATTTATGAAACTTTATTGAAAGTTAAGGCTGCTACGTACTAATCCTTTTGGATTCGCTCACCTCAATGTTAACCTATGGAAAAAATATGAATAAATTGTTCAAGGATTGCCGACATGGATTTAAAAATTTGTTTTAACAATTGTTCTCCGTAACAGAGAAATAAATTTTACACCTTGGAGCATTTTCGTTTTTAAAAAAAAATGCAATTTATATTTCAAAATTTAAATTATTTGGGGAAAATATCTGGCATAGTGTGTTTTAAACACTCCTAAATTCTTTTGGTGGACGAAATTTATAAAATGAATCCTGTTGCAAGGCGCACAAAAGTTCAAGCTATCTGAAAATACCATTTTTATTGGATTATCAGCATTTATGTAGCTGTAAATCTTAGACAAATTTCCTCCATAGTTTAAAGTTGAGGTGAGCTTATCCAATAGGGTTAGTACACAGCAACCTTAACGGATTTACAATACAAATGCGAAATACAAAAACACACATCAATGTATTGTGTTTCCAGGAAATAATATCCCCCCCAGTGCAAAATCACGACGCGAGGAAGTTTGTTTTGGCTGGTACTGTAGAATACGTATTTCAAGGTGGTTTTTTTTTTTTTTTTTTTTTAAATAATATTTCAATACGGAGGCACTTGTCGACGTATTTCAAGGTTAACGGACTCAAGTAACCCTCTTTAACTAAACTTCCCTTGGAGTCAAACCTGTTGCCAGCGAATCACTGTGTTAGCAGGATATTACAACTGGAGTCGTATTCATAAAAAATGGGAACTCTGTTAATCTTCAATTCAAAGTGTGCTACAGTGTATAACCACTTCTGCGACTTTTAATCTGCATGCCGTGTGCACCTTGATTGAAATTTTCATTTCTGGTTCGAATTTGACTTGGGACTCCTTTAAATGAAATACTGCGATAGATATATAAGTTCAGTTCAATAGATATTGTTTGTGATAGGGAAGAAATAAAACTATTACAGTTAAAAGCAATCTACCGTATTTTTCGGGCCATAATTCGGATGATAAGACTCACCACAAATTTTTGGAAGGATTTTTAGAAAATAATATTTTGCATTTTGTTGGGTATATAAAGATATTTTCAATTTCTTACTTAATAAAGATAAAAAATGTATATAATAAAAATATATATGATACATATCATAAATATATATAATATATGTATTAAAATATTCATTTTATTATAACGCTACGGAGATTGGAATGCTTCTTATCTTCGGACCATAAGAGGCATCCCAAATTTAAGTCCATTTTTTATGGTAAAAAAAACGGGACTTAGTTTTTGAAAAAAGATTCAATGACTGAGTAAAATCATATACGATATATAAATGACAGACTGATTTTTTTGTGTATTATAGTTTCGCTTTCAGCCCTATTAAATTTTTTTAACAAAAATTCTCACTATTTACTACGGTTTACTATTTAACAGTAAACCCCGACCATATTGATACATTACATAATTCCACAAGGTATTAATTCGAAGAAAGGATTTAAAAGGCATTTCATTCATAAGTACCTACTGATGTTTGCATGTTACCTCATCTTATTTTCCCAGAAAAATAACTGATAAACTCTATGATTATATTCATGATAATAAATCCTGTTTCGTTTATTGCACAAATTTTACGTTACTAGCTCCATTCCATTTCTTTACAATTTTATACAGCCAGTCATACACTGATACTGGTGATTACCCATCAAACTGTGATATGTGCCTCATAAAATAGCAAATTTTGACATCTTTTAGGCTATATGGTTTTTTTTCACTTAAAAGGCTATATTTCCCCCAAATAAAGGAGAAAAGAAACCTTAAACACTATAAATGGTTATGTTTGCGTTCAGGGTGAGTAATTATTGATTCTGTCTATTAAGGCTGTTGTCTTTACGTTTAATTTTTTTTAAATTATCGAAGTATATTCTTGTTTTCAATTAAACATTTAATTTACTACCAAAGATGAAAAAATCCTCTTTCTGTTACTGTGTCATTTTTTCGTATTCTTCATACTTCAATGGAGATTAATTTATTTTTTCTTTATACTTTCTGAATTAGTAAAAAATATTTCAGTTAGTCTCTTCTAACGAAACTACCGCTGGTTATTAACGTAGGATTACTTATCGTTGCTTACCTCTTTATATGTATGTATGTGTTATGTATCTATTTATCTATCTATCTCTCTCTCTCTCTCTCTATCTCTCTCTCACTCTCTCTCTCTCTCTCTCTCTCTCTCTCTCTATATATATATATATATATATATATATATATATATATATATATATATATATATGTGTGTGTGTGTGTGTGTGTGCGTGTGTCAAAATTTCGACGCATTTCGGTACTTTCCTGTTTAACTGTTTACTACTTGCCCAGACGATACAGACTGGGTTTGGCGCGCTGCCAAAGTTATAACTCGCGACGGCGGACGGTTTTAGTGTCTGAAATTTTGCTTTCCGGAGGACCGTTATGGAGGTACATAATCCTACGTTAAAAACTACAGGAAAAAATTTCTTACTGTTAGGATCTGGTTACTTCTGGATTCTTTAAAACACAGGGTTTTGTTGCATTTTAATAGGATCATTCTGTAGGCTGTCGATTAGTTTATAATAGGAAAATTGTATTGGCAACATATACCGGATGCGTTGTTTTATAGTCATACTAAGGGTAATCTGTCACAAATGAAAAAAAAACTGCTAACCCGCATTTGACTGCCTTATTAAATCCGTTTTTACAGGGTCTTTTGCATAGCCTGATATCCTAAATCAATCAGTTTCATATTCCTAAACTCCGATGCATTACAGAATGGAAAGCATAAAAATTGTGCTGTTTTAAAATAAACAAAATAAAGTTCCTAAAATATAATTATTCAACTAGAAAAGTTCCTAAAATATAATTATTCAACCGAAATCATTAATACTAGAACACATGAATCTCTAAATGGGTAATCCAGTGATTTTCTTCCATGGTTGGAATGCAGGTAGAAACAGCCAGACTTTACCACATTTTTTTTCAAAGCTTCATCATAGATGTCTTCCAGCAGATGTTAAAGTATGGTACCCTATACGGCTCTAGTCTGGAACATTTCCGGCCATGGGACATTAGCAACAACAACATGTATGTTATACCCTTCCTATTAGGAACGATATCCACGGAAGGCAACTGCAGCTTCCCAAACTACAAGTTCTTTTTTTTTCTAATATGAACTGCTAACAAGCCGCCCGTTTGCATTCGGCTATTGATATAGAGACACTTTTTATGAGTTTATATACCAACACATCACGTGTTCAGCATCTTTTTTATTATGTAAGAGGGTCAAACCATTTACGACTCTCTTTAACAACAACTCAAGTATTTGTATCACGTTTTGAGACACATTAAGTGACATTTTTTTTCTCGGAAACCTGTTTCAATATCATAATTGATAGATCTCCTGAACTATCTCAAGGAAGTTTTTCATTAGATTATGTATCGAATGCAATGAAGTTGTGAAGTAAAACAGAGAGAGTTGATTTTTCTTCAGAAATGTTATCTTATTCAGCATGAATTGATCATCCTCATGTCCGGTACAAAGAAATAAAGTGAAATCAAGAAGTGATTTTCTCTCGTGGGAAAAAAAAAATTAAATATGAAATATGAAATGAAATAATTTTGTTTCATCAAATCGGAACAGAAATCTTTATGAAGTTTAATGGCTGATAACAACATTGTTTTTAGTATTTGCGGAGGAAAAAATTGATCAAAATAATATTTAAGACTCTGAGAACAGATATATATTTCTCCATCTCTCTAACTACCCACTAATCGTTTGCCCCCTCTCTCTCTCCACACACACACACACACACACACACACACATATATATATATATATATATATATATATATATATATATATATATATATATATATATATATATATATATGATACTACACAGAACTAAAACTGGTAAAACGTTTATATTGTAACAGATATACAAAAATATTAAAATTTCGAATATTGCGAAAGAAATATGAAGTGAAATATTTTTTTAAACGATGCTTTAAAGGTTAATAAAAGCAGTTTCTTAACTTTTATATTATGTCGAAAAAAATATAAAAATGATACTTAGAAGTCAGCCGTCCATAATACTGTGATCTTTTACTCTTCCTGTTTAGTATGGTAGACTTAAATTGTGGTCGAAAAAGTATTTGAACAGTTTTGTTTCAGAGTGATATTACTTATATTCTGACAAAAACAAGAAGTAAACATTAAAAATTATAATAGCGAAAGATTTATGGCCATGCCATTTGTGATAATATATAAATATCAAGATATGTCAATTTTCAAGGAAAAATATTTTAGCAAGTCATTAGAAACACGCAAACTGTTGTAGGAAAGATAAAAAGGGAAATTTTTTAAATGTGATTGATACTGCTTGTTCTCTCATTTTTATATAAGTGTTGCTACCTTTCAGTCACGTATTGCACGAGCAGATAATGTCAAGAAAGAAATAATGGTTATGTCTAGTTACATGAGATAGAATTGTTTGCTTACGATAAAAGTGATTATGACTTTCATGAAACTGCACATAAATTGAAAGTATTATGTTAACCAATAAGTTTGTTCGGTTCCTAAATAAAAATAAAACACACATTTTTGATTTTCACCAATAACATTACTGAACAACATATTCGCCGTTTTGTTCCACCACCTTCAACCATCTTCCAGGCACGTTCATAATTCCGTCTTCCCAAACTTATACTTCACAAATTTCTTTTAAAATGTTATTTGTATTTTTACCTTTCGAAAAGTTTGCAAATTATCTTCCGACACCAATATGGCTACACAAAAAAAATCCCCAATTTTAAAAGTTTTTTTTCTTTTAAATGCACTTTCATTTGACAGCTGTCACAACTCAACCTAACAAAATTGTTTCGAAGGACGTCAAAGACAACCAAACGCTACCAGAGACATTTTACTGATAATCGAACTTAACTTTAGGCCAATCCACTAAATGTATCAAATTAGTAAGTAATCACAAATCAAACGGCAAAATAGGTTACAGAAAGATGAACAGTAATTAAATCTAATTATTGCAGCAAGAGATTGATGGTCAATTCAAATATCACTTAATTTTTGTTAGTATTGTAGAAATAATAGAACATAACGATTCTCTAAGCGCAAATGTCAATGTTACACTGTTATTTCGGAGAAATTTTTTTTATAGATAAATGAGGTTTCAAAGGAAAGAAAGCAAAGAAAAAACCGTATTTTAATGAAAATAATAGAGAGGAAAGACTAAGTTTTCCATATAATTTGTCCATAAGCTGTTCAAATATTGAAATCTGTATTATTCACTAATGGAAGTAAACTAGGTTTATCGGAATCTGACAGCCACCAAAATTGCTTAAAAGAAAAATAATGCCTTATTTACTCCAAGTATGGTTCAAAATGCGATATCAGTGGTGAGATTTGAAGTTATAGTGTGATTTACAGTTGTCTAAACTGGTACCTAACTGGCAATTACCTGTCAATATATGACCTTTAAAAGCATTCAAATCTATGACCATATTACGAGATCATTAATTTTAAGGGGCATTGAATTTTGGAAAAGAAATTGAATTCCTGGTTTCAATAAGACTGTAACCATATCCACGGCAAGGTAAAAAATAGTGCCAGTTATATAAAATTTCTCAGTAAGCTACTTATTTCCAATCTCCTTATCTCAATCGTATTTAGTAATTGTGGTATGTTTTGGACAAAGAAACAGATATTATCAGGAAAGGATAATTTGAAAAACAATTTTAAAAAAATAGAGAAAAATCATCATTAGATAAAAATTAAGTCAGTAGAATAGACTTTAAGAAGTGTAGAGTGTTTATACATAAAAATGCTCCTCTTATAAATCATTAAATCCTGTTTTGATTATTATTTTCGTAAAATTTGGCGATGAAAAAGCACGCTGTAATACTTTCTCCTCTCTGAAAATTCGCTCTTCTTGATATTTATAGCTTATCAACATTTAATTAAGTATTATTTTTCTTTCGCTAAAGCACATATTATAAATGTTTATTTCGTGAAAATTTCGTTAAGTTACATAATTTCAAATTAAAGATATTGCGAAAAGAAAAGTTAATTCAAGTTCCCTCTGGACTTCTATTATCCGAATATGAATAATTCAGCCCTCGTAATTCGCTTGTTTTTCCATGAAAGCAAAGCAATTTCCACAAGAAGTGCCTTATCAAACATTACCCTCTGGATGTTTTTGCGTTAAAGTAGTCTAGTATATGTGAAAAATTTACGGCTTTGTTTACCTTTTTAAGGACAATTTCTATTCATGTTATATTTAAAAGCTTGAGGTTCGCGCCGAAGATATTAATAGTCAAGAAAATATCACGACATGCTTATTTTTTTACTGTTGGAATGTATGAAAATTATATTTTCTTGTATTGTAAGGATGAAATAATTTATACGAAAAACAAAGTTTACGTGCAAGTAACGTTTTGATTTTTGCATGTTTTTCTCAGAAAAAGATATACGTAAAATGCTTCCTTTTCGACACAAGCCGATATAAATTGAAGAATATTTTTCTAATTACTGAAACGAACTACATCCATACAGATTTACTACATCATGTATATAAAAAAAGTAGTTCCAGCATGTTTCTGGACAACCGTCAACTTAATCTTAACTGCCGTCGAGACTGAAATAATGAAGTCTTTAGATATAAGTCGCGCTCTCCTACATCGATATAATTATAAATCATTAACAGTTATATATATATATATATATATAGTCTTTATGTAAAAGGCAAACATAAATATTACATGTATACATTAGTAAATTTAAGTTAACTATTTTAGATAAATAAGCAATAACCTAATAAAATTTATACCATTCACTTGCACTTTTACCTCGTTACCTAAATCAGGCTTTGTACCACAACCAAAATAATGAAATTCAAAACATGAAAGATTAACGAGACTTTTAAAGTAAAGACCTTCTAAGATATCTAGAATTTTTTCTTCGTAAAAAATAATTTTGCATTTCAGGAAAAATTTTTCATAGCCTTGGTAAACTTTAGCTTCAAAACACACTTACCGTTTGTTGTAGAATAATGTATACGAACTGCTATCCACACACAACTATTTTATTATGTCCACGTATAAAACGCTATTAAGAATATTTATATCATCTTCTGACACAACGTTTACAACAGTTTCATTGTGTTGAATCATTCCCGTAGAAGGACTAAACACTTTCGTCATGCATGTGACGTACACAAGATTAAGTCGAATGTTTCTATCGGAAGTAAAATTTCACGATCATAGTTAGGCCAAATATGATTTCATCTTCCTGTATCCGTATTGCAAAAATGTGTTTTTTGTTGAAATGGGTGAGCATACTATACTGGCCTACTTAAAGAACCAAAACTAATATTGGGTATCATAACCCCCGTCCCCCTCTTTGTCATGAAAAGATAACCTAAAGACCATAGCATTTCGGAGCAGATTATTAATATTGTGGGTCTGATACACGCTAAATAAAACTATGGTTTAAGATTATGGTAGCTTAGTCAAGATTATCTAACATAACTTGTCCATAAGTAAATAAAGTAAATCAAACAAAACAATAGAGGCCTAAAATGGAAGTGGGGAGATGAGAAATCTTTGGAAAATACTATAAAAATAAAGGTTTCCGGTGGGGGGTTTATTTTTGGATCGTAAAGTCACTGATTGCAGCACGACGTTTTAAGAGACAGGAAATTAAATTTAAAACCGATTTCGACCGACTGCAAACCCCCATGCCAGCCGTGGGTGTTGAACACGTGGACTCAAATACCGATGGACATCGACCTATAATACGGTCATTGATCGGCTTCGAAATTTCTTAGATTTAGCATATTTTTTTTCGGTATTTGACTAGCAATCAGCAAGAGTAGATGCATTTAATCAATTTAAAAACTAATCCTCATCCATCACGCAATTGTGATTGAGACTGGAATTACCTGTAAGATCCGTATTCAAGCATTAGATCAGTAAATTGTAGATTCTTGGAGGAACCAGTTATGGAACAAGTCTCAAATGGAATAACGTTTTTCACGTAAAAAGATTCCTACCAAACCCAAAATACAGTATTCTGATAGTATGCTAGGAAAGATCACTCACCTTTCGTCCAGGCATTCTAACATCCTTTCCCCTATAATTTTGAATTCGAAAGAAAAAGAAGTCCACGCACAAGTAACAATGCCGAGAAACGCTTCCGGCGGATATGATTAAGAACAAAAGCACCACCAACAAAAACCGAAGCTTTTCAAAACAAACAACTGACTGAATTTGTGGCCGGTGAAAAAAAAGTGGAAATTCCGACACCTTCCTTGAACGATTTCGATGCGTGAAAAAAGTGAGGTGGTCGTACGCTCTCTCGGCTTGTGAGCTGTGAAACTGGGTTTATGGAACAAGTACAAACGCTCCGGCTGCCCAACGCTATTGTTGCAGCTGCTTTTTAAAGCTTTCATAACGGTTCAGAAATAATGTTGCCAATTTCTCACGTATAGTAATTGTTAGCATAATGCCTTTGTACGAGAGGAAAGTGAAAAAGAAAATGGAATGTTACACACTAGAAAAACGAAAGAGGCATGAAAGATATTTTTTTTTTAAGTTTTATATTTTTTCACTTTTTTTTTTATTTGCAACAGTGGACAGAAAAGTTGCTAAGAGCTGAAATCTTTAGTTTTATTTTAATGAGACCTCTAAAAATTGTTTTATTTATTTATGTGGTTTTTTTTCCGAAGGTGAATTTACAGTGAATAATCTTTTAGAAAGTTTAGAAAAGTTTTCACTTATCTCAGCATACAACCTAAAAAATTTTACCTAACGCTTGCGCTGCAGCCAAAAAACAGTGAATATTTCAGTTAAAAAATGGAAGCTTGAGTATTAACATTAAAAATGATACTAGATTTTTCTTTTGCTTTCTTTAGATTTCAACTTAATATATATTACTAAACTATAATTCTACATGGTACTTACATTTTTACAACGTCATATTCAGCTTAACTTGTAAAATAATTATTATTTCAGCAAGAAAGAAATATTTTGTTGTGTACTCAATTAGTTCATGAAAATAACAAATCTATAAATATAAAACAGTTCCGTAACTAACTGACTGACTGACTGATTGACTGACTAACTGACAGATAACGCACAGACCAAACCGCTGGACCTAAAGGGCTGAAATTTTGCATGGCGATTTTTCTTATAGTGTAGGGGTGCACTAAGAAAGATTTTTGAAAAATTCTTCTTAGTTTTTTTTAAATTAAATGTTTAAGCTGTTTTTGTAACATTTTTTAAAGTTTGCATTTAAAATAATCATTTGAGGTTTATAAAATTTATAACACGAGAAAGACCATAAAAATTCCTTTTAAAATTAAATCTTTTTCTAATCTTCACCTCCATTTTCTGATTTTTTGTGAATTTTTAAATATTAATTTTTAGAATTTAATTTATTAAATGCTGATTACGTGATTTCTTTCCTTTTTGTAATACTTTAAATTAATTTTGTGTCACGTGCATAACAACGAAATAAATTGACAAAAAAATTAAAATTCGGTAAAAGATAAAATTTATCCACTAGACTAATTGAGATGGAAGTTCTTTAAGAATTTAATTCAAGTTACTATGTTTCATGGGTATTAAACATAGAAATTAATTTCACACATTGACCGTTGTATTTAATTTGAATATTTTCTTCTACATTATTTTGTCTATAAAAATATCAGTTACGATTTTTTTATAAATATATATATATATATATATATATATATATATATTCTTTTGCATTAATTGCATACATTGACCTTTGTTTTTAATTTGGATGTACTCCGTAGCGAAGCACGGGTATTCAGCTGGTAATTTATATTCCAAAATTTGTGAAATGAAATGAATTGATTTGAAGAAGATATTGTCAGGGAAACAAAGATAAATAGAAGAAGTTTAACAATAATTCAATCTTGATTAATCCACAAATCCGAATCTAATCTACAACTCTTAAATTGTGATTAATCTCTTTTATTCCACAAAGTGTTCAAATTGATCTCTTTCTTTTCACTAAATTTTGAGCAAGGGAATAAAGTAAACCATGACTGTTAATGATCAAATCATCTATTTGGCACAACCTACAAAACACGTATGTCAGAGCGTTAATTAAATTTTGAGAATTCAGTCACTTCCTTATTTCCAGGCAGGAGGTCACCCTTTAAAAAATGGGACCAGAGTAAGATATGTTAATATGTCACAATGTAAAAGTATGAGAATTAAAAATCTTCAGAGATGGATATCTCGATAAACACACAATCGATGTCATGCGAGAGGTTCAATTGTGTTATCTAAGGTTAGAATTAAGCCCACATTTTGCAAAGAATTGCAGAACTTCTATTGTTAAAAATGCAGGACACAGAAAAAAATAAAAGAGTTTCAGATGACTATAATAATTTGGATGTGGTATTTCTCAACATATTCAGTATTTTTAGTTTAACTTTGAGGATTCAGAGGAAGAACAATGACTGCAGCGATACTTTGATTAGACTGTATTGTACTTATAGGGAGGGAACGACAATGAAACAGCTGAGAAATAAGACTTAAATACTGCAGTGTAAAAGTTGCAGTAAAAAAGGTTGTAGATATATCCCATACGACAAAATAATATATGTGAAGCTCGATGTACACAATTTCATTTATTAGATACAGGCTTTTTTGTAACGTGTTGTTCAGATTTTGAACATTATCACAGCGTTACGGATAATTTGTTTTATTTTTAAAATTTTGAGTAATTCCCGTTGAATGAAATATAATGAGTTGCATTATGAATTGAAAGAATTTAGTTATTTTAGTATGAGGATATTAGGTTTAACAGGAAAATTTCTTGTTATCAGCAAAAATTCAACGTAATTACAGTGATAGTTTTAACTACAATTAACCAGGAAATAGTTCTTCTCTAAATGATCTATAATAATATTGTGTAGAAATAAATAGTATTCTTTGCTAGTTTTTCTGTTAATAGTCACGCTATACAGTACAAAAAAATATGAGCTTATTTGAATATAACATTTAAGCTCTTGAAGAACTTAAAATAGAGAGAAATTTAAAATAGAACTGTTTTGTTTTATTTTTTAGAACATTATGTAATTATAATGATTTTACTATAGAGATCATTATTCCACTTAACGAAAAAAAACATTTTTATAGCACTTTTCAAATATTTAGGAAGGATAAAAGTACTTTGCTAACATTTACATCTCAAAGGTAAAAAATAGTTTAGATAAGATATTTCTCTCTTTTTGTATTATTACAGCTTTCGTTAGCAAATGAAACTCCGTTTAAAATTATTTTCTTTTTAAAGAGAAATGCTCAAGGATTAAAATATATTTTCAGAGGTTTTTAGAGAAAAATACGCTAAAAAATGATCGTTTCTCATATCACATACTAAGGAGGAGCGTTACCTTCGTGGTTAGGAAACACGAAGTCGATCCCCGATCTTAGCAGAAATTCATTACGAGGTTAATAGGTCTACGTTATAGGTTCCATACTTGGATAACACTTATATAAAATGTAATTTGGTTGCTAACATGCTAATATGTTTTTATATGGCTTTAAAATAATATTTAAGGGGAATTAGTTAATAAAATTTATTATAAATAAATAAATAAATAAATATATATATATATATATATATATATATATATATATATATATATATATATATATATATATATATATATATATATATGTATGTGTGTGTGTGTGATAGAGAGTGCATCACAAATCACCGAAAAACATAGATATCATAAAATAATGAGCACATTTATAATTATTTTTTGATCACAGACTTCGTTACTGATAAATTTCTATATTAAAAATATGGTTAAAGCTATAAAAAAGCGATAGTGCATCACAAATCGCCGAAAACCATAGCTATCATAAAATAATGAACACATTTATAATTATTTTTTTGATCACAGACTTCGTTACTGATAAATTTCTATATTAAAAAATATGGTTAAAGCTATAAAAAATGAAGCAGTTTTATGAGAAAAAACTATTTTTTTTCAGGATTAAAAGTTGCTTATTACTATTGTTATTTTCATGACTACTGGCTAAAAAACTATAAATGATAGAAGGGTGTCTAGCCAGAAAATATTTCTTAAAATAACAGGGTTCCTCAGGTTTTTAAAGCTTTGGAACCACTGTTCTAGGGCTACAAAGACAAAATTACACCTTCTCCTTTTTTGAAATCATTAAAATTATGCTTTCAGTGTACCTAAGTCTGTCAAGAACAAACTTTTTCTATTTCCAATTGACACTTTAAAACACTGCCCAAAAATAGTCAGTTATTTTTGGATTCAGGGAGTATATATTACGACAAATTCTCAACTTAGAATTAATTTAGTTAGAAGATTTAACGCATTTTCCTGAAGAGTGAAATGTGAGTTTTGCAATCTGCCATTATTTTTCGATATTGACTCATCTATGAAAAGATAGATAGTTTCTTAAGAAATTTTAAGATCGCCATATAAGGTAGCATATATATATATATATATATATATATATATATATATATATATATATATATATATATATATATATATATATATATATAAATATATGTATATATATATATATATATATATATTTATATAAATATATGTTTATATATTTGTATATATATAAATAAATAAATAGATATATATATATTTATATATAAGGTTATATATATATATTTAAGATCACCATATTTATCCACCTGCTAGTGAATTAAAAAAAATACTGAGCCTTAAAAACGTTTATCGATCATATCGAGTTTCTGAAAGGGACTATTTCACCTTAAGAGAAATACCCTAACGTACCTTAACGTTTCTGTTAAAGTTTAAAACAACAACAACAGAAAAAAAACGTTCTAACTGATGTTGCTTTTATTTTCCTTGATATTCTACCTTAAATAGGGAACAAAGGGCTTTAAAATAAATATACTCAACTGCATAATTCCTGAATTTGGATACAATATTAAATACTATTTAAATTACATTGAATTATATCTATGGTGCCCGGTATAAAGGGCTTAAGTGAAAAAAAGTGATTTAAATATACCAAGTTATTGGCTTTTATACCAATCACAGAACAATAATTTCGACGTGAGTCTTTTGTACAAAGAAATGTACTTTTGTATACAAAATTCATAGACATAGCCTTTTATACAAGTCAAAAGATTTATTTTTATCAATGCTAACAAATATCTAAAAATCACTTGCTTTGACTTAAACCCTTTACACTTTGCACCAGAGATATATTGTAGCTCTAGAGCAGCAAAAAAATAATAATTATGTCATCAATATATCTTAGCTACTAAAGAAGAAACCTTTTGTAATCCTGAAAGATATGGTGAAAGTTTCCTAAGTCTAATTGCATATATCTTGTAAGAGTGTATGTATTGACGTAAAGAATAACAGCTATAAAAGCGGTGACAAATATTTTCCACTCCTGCTACAGCTTTAAAAAAGAAAGCCCCTAAAAGAAATTTATTCACCTGAAACTGTCGACATATTTATTCACCTGCTAGTGTCGACAGATTACTGAATTTATTTCATTTAAAAAAGATTATACCAAAGTCTGACAAATTTATTTTATTCTAAAAGCAATAAACTTCATGTTGCAATGATTTTGCTTTTATTTTCTCTGATGTTCTCACTTTGCAAGTAGGAAAAAAAAAGCTGTAAGGGAGATTTCTCAACTTGCGTTGTTACGTTGTTGCCTAGTTAAGTTCTTCATGCTTTTTTTTGGATACGTTATTAAATACCATTTAGAATCCATATAAAATATATTATTTCCTTGAAAAGTATTCGATCATTATTTTCAAGCGAAATCAATCGTTAGTTTTTATGCACGCCGTATAAAAAGAACAACAGAAAGTTTCACTCCATTTCACAAATGAAGTTTCTCCTCCCGAATTTTTTTTTTTTTTACAAAAGACCTAGTTTCATCTCTGTAATGACTACAAAAAAAAAAACCATACTCGAAAAATCCATAATAACGAAACATAACCGAGCTGGAAAATGACAAATAAGAAATGCCATCAATGGTACGTACTTGTCGAATAATGCGGGCAGTTCGCTCCATCTTCTCTCGAACCTGGTCATTTTTCCACGGAAACGCACAGCGGGGAGAAAACGGAATATCCGTTCGCAGGGACTCAGAGCAGCGAAAGCTGTGTTGACAGATAACGATATGCCGAGTATCCTACATTCGAAAATCCCGTCTGTCCAGGTCTTGGGAAAGCGGAAGACGATGGTTCCAGAACGAACCCTCCAGCGAGGTAAAATCTAACACGCGCCCGGACTTCCATGTTTCACCTTTTGTCCTCAGCTCGGCTTTGGTGAAAAGGCGTAATACGGATAATAATAACTAGAGAATTTTTTTTTAATTGGGAGGTCACAGACACGGTAAGGATTGAGGTAATAAATCGAGTGTCCGGTCGAATTGCAATGTCTTCCCTTGTTTGTCCTTTAAATGCACATCCTCCAGGAAGAATAAAAGGTTTATTGGCCTTGTTTATAAGACAATCATCATAGCATTTCTCGCTTCACTGTTGATAACGAATCGTGTGGCCAAGCTGTTTCCCGCTATATCCGGTCCTTGGGTTGTATGTTTGGTGTCAGTTTTGGAATTTGTAATTAAGCACTGATGGTAGATATTTGTGGATGTAAGAAAGATAAAAGCCCTAAAGAAGAATGGATAAATGTTTAATATTAAATATTTTCCCTTTTGTTTTTTGTCAAGGAAAGGAAATAAAATGTGCATAATTATGCAGAAAGAAAGTAACCTTTAAAATTCTGTCTTAATTTTCCTCGAATATGAACAAAATTCAATATTTATGAGTTTTAAAATTACAGTGTAGGAGAACAACATAAATTTGGTTGCTTGACAGACGTATCATATTTGACATCTGTAGGATATGATTTTAAGATTTCAAACATTCACACTAGTAGCTCACAATGCGTCAGTAATTAGACTATAAGTTTTGTTTGAGAGAAAAGGACCTAAAATGCAACCGTCGATTCAACAGTGACCTGTTCTCTATTTTCTATTTGCTTTAAGTTTGTCATTTATTATTTTTTATGTTAATCTCACCCTGTCTCTTGATTGACTCATTTCTAAGTATGCATGATGAATTAACAATTAACGTACATAAAATTGCAAATAAAAAAAACGGGTAACACCAAAAGGTTTCAATGGATTTACGGTAATAAATCGTTTCGGGTAATTGTGTTAGTTCCGTAGTAGCTTAATTATGCAGCAAGGGTAATCGCTCTTTAATTAAAATCCTCCGAATTCAATCAAAGATTCAAACCAAAATGTTTACTGAGCACATTACTTTGTATTTTTGTTGTAAAATCAATGCAAATTTATTTGGGAGCAAAACTAACAGGTAGAGGTGTGCATTCTTCCTTTCCTATATAAAATGTGCTTTTTGTTTATTTACCTTTAATTTTTAAAATCATAACAATCAGAACCACAACAATTTGGGTAATGGTACTTTGGTATATATTGAAACCAGAACAATTCTCAGACTTTTCAACTGTTTTGGACATAAACCTAGAAATGTTCAGTTCAGATTGAATGTTTTTATTCATATTAAGAAACTTTTATAGTAAGAAAATAGATAAAGGTAAAAATACGTCAGTAGTAACTTTGGGATTCGTATGATTTTCAATTTAGACTACTAAAGGGATTTCCTTCACATGTTTTAATCGCAAATATTAGAAGAGTGAGAGGAATAATGTTATCAAAATTTCAATTTAGACTACCATAGGGATTTCCCTATATCCTTCATATATTTTTATCACAGATATTAGAAGAGTGAGAAGAATAATGTTATCAAAATTTCAGTTTAGACTACTAAAGGGATTTCCCTACATTCTTCACATATTTTTATCACAGATATTAGCAGATTGAGAGGAATAATGTTATCAAAATTTCAGTTTAGACCACTAAAGGGATTTCCCTATATCCTTCACATATTTTTATCACAGATATTAGAAGAGTGAGAGGAATAATGTTATCAAAATTTCAATTTAGACTACTATAGAGATTTCCCTATATCCTTCACATATTTTTATCACAGGTATTAGCAAAGTGAGAGGAATAGTGTTGTAAAATTTCCCAGACCCAAATTATAGAATTGTATTAATGATTTATAGTTTTTCTGAAACTTTGTCAAATTTAAATGTAAAAGTAAAATAGGAGAATTTTAAAATTTAGATATTTATCAAGTGGCTGAAACAATGGATGTTATAAAAGGTCTATGAAGAGCAATTAACATTAGCATATCTATGAGCTAAATCTGGGAGGAAGAACACCATTTTTCCTCTAATTCCTTAAAGATAACAATTTCATTTTAAAACAATATCACATCAATACTCATTTTGTTTAATTATAGAAATTATAGACAAAATTCATTACCAATGTATAACCAAAAATGTACGTGAAGGAAATATTTCCTTTACAGACGGGAAAATGAAATAAGGTAAATTATAGAGTCAAGATGCGGACAAATAATTTTAAAATTGTCTGCAAACTTTTCCTTCTGGGGAATTTTCAATTTTTTTTTTTAAATCTAAAAAAAATAAAATTGTAGCGGCTGTCCTGGCCTATCTGATGACCCCCTAAAGATAGTAACAGGTAGTATCAAATTTTTTTTAAAAATAACGAAAATATTAACAAAACAGTAGAAAAAGAAGCGAATTTTAACAAATTTTTTAAAAGAAATGGATTGTATATTTTGGGTAAATGTTTACTTTGCATAATAACAATAAGAAAAGTCTCGTTTAACTTCTTCACTTGTTTTTGTCAAATTTCATGTGACCTAAACTTCATATTTCAATATTAATATATATTTCATTAAGATAAAAATTAATAAAAATAAAAGTTATAAAAGAGCGTGGTATCAAAATTACATTGAAAATTTTGAACTTCATGCATATTTATAAAACTAAAATACTTTGTTTTTTCCATTAAATATTTTTCTAAGTTCAGATTTAGATTAGAGTACTGGGGCGGAAAGGTTTATACATTTAGAAACAATATGTCATATATTTTCAACACATAAAGAAAGTGTTAAAAAATTTGCAATTATGGAAAATTTAAAGCATATTTTTAATTAAATACCGTAAAATCCTGCGTATAATACGCACTTCTTTTCACATTTTAGTCCGCCAAAATAAAGGTGCGTATTATACTCGTGTATAAGAAAACGTAGTATAAAACATTAAATAAACGACAAATAATAGATGAGCTGTATTCTAGTGAAAGTGATTAAGACTGATAATTTCACAGTATTGTTTTTTTACTACTTTTTTACTACTTAAATTTTTAATTAAAAGTTTTTTCCTACCGAATTTGACGTTTTCGTTTATTTTTATTACAAATTTTATTTATGTTACTAAAAATTTGTGCAATTTTTAAATAAAATATTGAAAAATTTTTGGGAGCGTATTATAGTCGAATTTTAATTTTTTCCGAAACTTTCGCGCAGAAAAAAAGTAGAATTAAGGCAAAACTTTATATATATGTATATATATGTGATAATATTACTAACTACCTATAATCGCCCATTCTGTACTTCATCTCTGCCATGGTAACCCGTCCTTCTTGTCTTGGCGTAAACGATTCACCTTCCCACATACTAACTTCCTCCGCCAATTCTGGCAACCTCTCTGACCTAATTCTATTTTGGCGCTTTTTGCGAGAGACGCTGACCTGGCTCGAAGCGAATAAGATGTGTTGCTTTTCTGTTTAATAAATTGGTTTGTTCCTGAAGCTGATTTTATTATTTTCCGGCTACGATGTAAGCAATTATTTCATGAGATGTCCATCCGTACATATATATATATATATATATATATATATATAAAGTTTTGCCTTATTAAAGGGCTAAAACTGTTACACCCAAAACTACGATAGAAAGAGTTACGCAATTTTTTTTTTTTTAAACTTGTCTATTACCTGGTGGAATTGATTGCTTGTATAGGAAAATTGGATCATTAATTGCTAATTGTACTATGGTGGAAATCTCAATTAGTGCTGACAGCCCGGCCACCAATTTTGGTGCAAGGTTAAAAGTAGCCAGAAGGTTGTTTTGGAGAATGAATAAGCCTTACCTATCCACGTACTTCTACGTCGATTTTTTTAAAAACTATCGATCTATTGAAAGTATTTTTTTTTCTCAAAGAGAGATTAAAACCACACTTATGGATAGAATTTTCAAGTAAAGTGAGATACGCCGAAGAAAACAGGTGCAGTCTAGTAGACGTTGCCACTTTTATCTATATTATCTCAAGGATTTTCCATGTGAATTATTTGAGAGGATAACAATTACAAAAATATATACAAAATGAAAATTTATATTTAAGGAGAAATGATTTGAACACCAAAACTACTGAAACTTTGTTAATAATTTTTTTCTTATTAATTCTGTTCAGATTTTGGCGACTACTACATCGAATGCTAAAAGTTTGGCGTCTTTATTCGGACTGAAAAAGTGAGCCCGGTCAATTTTTAAAAATTTTTTTTTTATTATTTGAAGATTATTAATCTAATTCAATGCTATATTATCTGAAGATTATTGCAGTTCTGATTGGAGCGTTTTTCCTTTTTTCAATTTTGTTCTTGAAAAATAATTTGGTCCTCTCATGTGCCTTAAATCTTTCAAAACACATGCCAAACGCGTTGAAATTTCTACAATCTAAACTCTTATTTACCATCTTTTTAATGCTATATTTAAGTTCTAAATATAAAGAGAAAAAAAATTAAAGTCCAATTTTTTTCTAAATCTTTTCTAAATTCTCATATCATATTTATAATTATTAACGAGTTGTATAAAAGTATGCTTTCCATTGCTTATTTTCAGGAATAGAGTTGCTGATGAAATCATAGATAAAAGTCATTTTTTAATGATAGTAGAATAACTAATGAACTCTCACTCTAGAGGGACTTTCAATACTTTTATCAATGTTATATAAAGATTTACAATTTTTACATATTACAATTTTTACATATACAAATACAATATATTACAATTTTTATTATAATTATTTTATAATAAAAATTGTAATATATTGTAAAAATTGTAATATATATGGGCGAGCCAAAAGTTCGTAAAAATTTTAAAAATTCATAAAAAAGGAAGAAATTATGATAAAGAAGTGCAGTTTGCAAGAAAGGGTTCACAAGGAAGTCGGCTTTTTTTAGCAGCAAAATAAAAATTTAAGAAAGTCACTGGTAGAGTCAATGGTCCAGCTATGTGAGTACTGCTACTCCCCGTGGAAGATTACGACGCCATATTATTCTTAACGGTTACCACCGCAGTAATGCTGCTCTCCGCCAACGAGGGTCTTCCGCTTCGTTGCCGATCCTCCAAATCCTCAAGTATCACGGTCTTTTATTGCAAGATTGATTTGCATCATTCTGCGGAATCTCTCGCATGTTTGCGACTATCTACCGGTGACTTTTTAACTTTTTAACTTTTTGGCTGCTAAAAAAATACGACTTCCTTGTGAGCTCTTTCTTACAAACCGCACTTTTATATCATGATTTCTTTCTTTTTTATGAATTTTTAAAAATTTTTACGAACTATTGGCTCACCATATATATATATAAAATTTTTATTACGTTTTTTACATATTACGTTATAATAAATCTTATTTTTCTTAATAAAATATTACCTTATTAAACAAATAAGAAAAGAAAAAATGAATAAATAATTAATTAGCAATTAAATAAATAATGATAAAAATAAATAAAAGAATAATAACAAAATTAGTAAATGAAAATATATATATATATATATATATATATATATATATATATATATATATATAATGAAGGATAATTAAGTATAATTTAAAGGTATGCAAAGATTTCATGCACATAGTTATTATTATGTAAGTTGGTAGAAAAAACAGGTGCCGAGTTAATTTATTAATGTATTGTCTCTGATATTAATTTTACATGATGTATTTTTGAGCAGTATGAGTTGTAATACTACTTGTCGACTGTTACACATAGAAATTAAAAAGAAAAGAAAGAGAAGAAGAAATGTATTGTAATTTAACTTTGCTTGTAATCAGAAATAAATAAAGAAAGGAAAAAGTCGACTGGAATCGGGAATGGCCAGCTCGAAAATTTAATTTGTTTTAGACCTTCAAGTAGAGGGTCTGTTGCCACGGATATGGCTAGGCAGGAATTATGTTACTTTTGAACTTAAGTTGTTTTGATTAGTTAATGTGACTTATATACAAAACCTTGCCGTTTATGCATTTGCAGTGGTCGGAATGATTTACGAATTACCTTATTTAACAATAAAAAAGATATCTCTTTCGATGAAGAGCTACCGCTTTTATTGTTTAACTAGCTGAAAACCCGCGCTTCGCTACGGAGTACATTCAAATTAAATACAACGATCAACGTATGCAATTTATGCCAAAAAATAAATATATATATTTATAATAAATGCGATGATCAATGTATACAATTGATGTAAAATATATATCTATCTCTATATATATATTTATAAAAAAATCGTAAGGGATATGCATTTTTTTTGGATAATATCCAATCGTCTGATGCATTAGAAAGAGAAAAAAATATTTTTTGGGTCTATTTAGTTATTACGCACGTGACGATAAATTTATTGAAAGTACCAGAAAAAGAAATCACGTGATCAGCATTTAATAAATTAAATTTTAAAAATTAATCTTTAAAAATTCACCAAAAATCAGGAAAAGGAGGTAAAAATTCGAAAAAAATTTCATTTTGAAGGAATTTTTATGATCTTTCCCGTTATATAAATTTTATAACCCTCAATGTATTATTTTAAATGCAAACGTAAAAAAAGTTTAAAAAACAGCTTAAAAATTTAATTTAAAAAAATCTAAGAAGAATTTTTGAAAAATCTTTCTTAGTGCACCCCTACACTATTAGAAGAATCGCCATGCAAAATTTCAGCCCTTTAGGTCCAGCGGTTTGGTCTGTGCGTTGTATGTCAGTCAGTCAGTCAGTCAGTCAGTGAATGAATGAGTCAGTTACGGAACTGTGTTATATATATAGATTAAGGTAAGTTTTTCACAAATCAAATTACATGCAGCGATTAAAAAAAAAAGCGTTATGCAGAAAGAATAGCGGAGTCAGAACATCAAGTGAAATTGAAAATTAGCGTTTTCCCTTGGACAGATCCAGAGAAACCAAAATGAAGAAAACGATGGATGTTTACCAAGCGAAATCCCGCTCAAAAATCAACCACAAACGGTAGAAAGGCAAAACCGCGAAAGGGGTCATAACCTGAACCCGGATCCAGACCTGAGCGAAATCTAGGTCTGCGGATAACTCAGATAATCTGTTTAATGATACATCTAGGTTGCTCCTAAGAAACTCACCGTGTCATTCACCGGACAGTTGAGAGAGATGCAAGTGTATCATTTATGCCTTTACGCTGCATTGCGCAGAACGTGTTCAATTTCTTGCGAATTATAACTTACTAATATTTGAAATACTTTGTCAAATATATATTCAGGTAAGAGTTGGTGATAAAATTTATAAATAAAAGTCATTTTTGGGATGATAATCGAATAACCTTTTACTAACCTATAATTGTAAAAATTAATTTCAATAGTTTTATCAATGTTTACGTAAAAAGAATGTCTTTATTTCTGTTTACAATTTTTACATATTACATTGTAACAAATATTAATTGTCTTAATGTTGCTGTGTACTAACCCTATTGGATTCGCTCACCTCAATGTTGACCTATAGAGAAAATGTGTCCAAGGATTGCCGACTTGGATTTAAAGATTTCTCTTTAAATTGTACCCCGTAATAGAGAAAGAAATTTTACACCTTGGGGCATGTTTCGCTTAAAAAAATGCAAATAATATTTTAAAATTTAAATTATTCAGGAAAAAAACCTGGTATAGCCTGTTTTAAACGCTCATAAATTTCTTTGATGGATTAAATTTATAAAATGATTCCTATTGCAAGATGCAGTAAAGTTCAGGCTATCTGAAAATACCATTTTTAGTGGATTATCAGCATTTATGTAGCAGCAAATAGTAAACACATTTTCTCCATACGTTAACATTGAGGTGGCAAATCCAACAGGGTTTGTACACAGCAGCCTTAATTTCGCAATTTCCGTTTTTCAGCCATAGTAATGTGCTGAGAACATAATTTACAAACTCGTACCTGAAGCATCATCTGCGAGTGAATAAATTACAATAATTCATTCTTTCAGTCATTTGACTAATTAATTTCAAGTTAATTCAGAAATTATTAAAATTAATTAGGAATATGATGCCAAATCTGAGATTTTTCTCTTAACCTTTAGCTTACGGGGCCCATTTTTCCGATTCCCTCTTTAAAACGGGAAATTTCATATCCCCTTTGTAAGAGCGGCCATTAATGGTGTTATATATATATATATATATATATATATATATATATATATATATATAAATAAATAAATAAATAAATAAATATATATATATATATATATATGTGTGTGTGTGTGTGTGTGTGTGTTTGTATGTATGCATGTAAGCATGTGCCTTCACAAACGCAATGAGGAAACGTTTTTTTTAAAATGGTGTCAAAACTTTAAAAAGAAATAACTAGATTGACAATGCAGGTATTTTTCTTACATGTATGTGTCTGAAACATGTAAGAAAAATACCTGCTCTGTGTCGCCCACTTTCTGTACTAACATTTTTATTTCAAAAAATATTACGTCGATCTCAAAAATTAATATTTTGTTGAAAACGCATAAGGCTTCGCCCAGTTAACACTACAAATGGGTTTAATGCATTGTTTAAGACGATTAGAAAACGGTCTTAGTCCTTGAAAATCATAAATTTGGTTTCGTTATCAAGATATGCGTGCCTTATTCGTTTTGGCCATTAAATATTTCAAACCAAGTTTCGTTCCCAACATCTGCGTTATGCATTCCGTTTTGTTCGTAACAACGTTAAATGGAGCTTCGTGACTAAGATTTACGTCACCTTTTCCTGGACTCCTTTTCCTCGTTACAAATCTCAAATTGAGTTTCGTGATATTTTTACATCTAAATGCGTTTAAGTAATGCACTTTTGTTCTACAAAATGACGCAAGTGATACAGGGGGAGATATGCACACTTGTTTTACAACGCCAAGGACGCCCGAGGTAGTCTTTTGGCTTTCGGTACTAAGGGTGCTGGGATTGAGTCCCAAGAAGCACCGTTAAATACCTTCATGTACTGGCTGGATATGGGCACGTTAAATCCGTAGACCGGGAAGTCCTGATATGAGGTCAGTGGATGGGGATCGTACGATCCCCCAGATGTCTCCACTTGGTTGATCGGTCAAAATTGTGGTGACACCTAGCTAAGTCGGACTCGTACCCTTGTGACGCTATTATAAACTGGAACAGCATTACTCAGTCCAAAGCCTATAGGGACCTGGTCTGGAACTTCCGGTCAGGGATCATTAGGAACACCCTCAACACAATGCCAAAGGCATAATCATAATCATTCGATCCCTAACATTGTAGTTATTCTATGGGTTTCGATCATGAATGAAAATATCAGAATGTTCTGAAAAAAATATTTATATAATCACATAAATAAAACACGAAATTATTTGTGTTTGCGTCTTAAACGTAATTTGAGTCGGTCTCCGACTGTTGTGGTACCAGTTGAAACGGGAGCCGCACCTTCATCGCTAATAGCCTTCGGGACTTGAATTGGTGTTGCTGTCGGTCAAGAGGCATAAGCAACAACAGCACATAATTTGATAGCAGATAATTCTTGAGAATTAATTACTTTGAAGTAATCAATCCCCTTTTCAAAGTAATAAACCATAAAGATGCAAATCTGATAGTCTCACATCCGTGTGGAACATATATTGGAGACATACACTGTCTCATAAAAAAACATTTCTAATGTTGAAATTTCGTTTTCTTTTGTCTTATTTCCTATTTGCGAGCAGTTTAATGAAAGGCTCCAAAAATTATTTTACATTTCAAAATAAACATTATAGATTCCAAATTTCTAGTATTTGTAGGAAACTCTGTTTTTTCTGATATTAAAAAAATATCATGAAAAAACAACAGTTTGATAGAAAATTTCTTCTTGTTTTGATAAGTAGAGATTATGTTTTGGTAATCTTCAAATATATGAAGGCCTAATTTGAATAGTGGTCCAACTCCAATATAAAAAAATTGGAGTTAGCCTCACTTTCATGCTCATACAAGTCATTTCTATCTTATTTTAAGACGACAATGGACCATGAAAAACTTTTTTTTATTTATCAACCAATTGCTATGAAATTTTGTACACTTATACGGTTTTGTTTAGAGATGGAAATTCTAAGTTAAAAAAAATCAGAATGCAATTAAATAAGATATTAATTAAAATCAGTTTGTTAATTTCTTTATTTAAAACTGCTCCATGCGCATTAATTTTTGTCTCAGATATCATATTTTCTCTCTTAAGCTAGCTTTATATAGTTATAATAAAAATTAGTAGCAATATTTGATTTACAGTCATATTTATAAAAACTAGAAAAAAAATCGATAAAAATAGGTCATTTTATGCAAAATTTTATCAAAAAACTTTTTTTATTGTAAAAATTTTAAGTTGCTTTAAAATAGTATAATGAACTGATTACTAAGTTTTTTTCTGACATATATAAATAATCATTTTATGAAATTTTATGAAAATTCAAGAAAAATTATGACGCATGGAACATTTTAAACTTACCGAAACGACATGAAAACTTGTTTTGAGAAAATGGCATTTAAAGTGTTTTAATTTGACTAACATCTCCATTGTTTACGTTTGGAAAAAATACTTATAACTCGATAAATAATGATCGGATCAACATACTTTTTTTTACTTTAAAGCTGATGAGTTGCAGAATCATTTTCTGAAAGAAAAAAAAAATCGTTTCGGGGACATATTTTTGTCAATCTGAAGGTTCATTGTCGCCTTAAAACTGGTACACCTCCAGCTTATTTCTGTTGCCAACAGAGGACATTACAAATCAGACTTCAGCAGTCATTTCTCAGCACTCACTAGACTTAAGGCTCTGTATCTCAAAATAAACAAAAATGGAGTTTGTCCACTATTCATATAAGGTCTTCATATGATATCATTGCACCGGCTGGGGCTCGATGGGGCAGCAAGGGCCCTCCAGGTTATGTCCCAAAGCAGCAGACAGCAGCAGACGACGACCCCTTCCCCAACATACACATAAATCCTTCCAAGCACCTGGGTGCCCCCACCCCAGGCCCACAGAAGCAGCCAGAGGGAAGCTTGAGCCACTCAGATCAGCAGGTAAGAAGTAGCCTCCTGATCTGAGTTTGAAAAATTTTCTCTTTCCTCAGCCAACTTAATTAAGTTGGCTAAGGAAAGAGAAAATTTTGAATAACTTAATTTGGAAAAATTGGCCGAAAGATGGATGCTCCAGAGGCACAAGAAGAGACCCAACGACACACAATCAAGGAGGGAGGACACAAAACGCGAAGTCAGATAAAAGAGTACAAAGCAGTAAATTTTGGGTATCGTTGAAATGACTATCTAGTAGGAACTAACCAAGCCAAAACTGGTATATGGTCAATTTTGAGAGGCGACAGACGCAATCCTGGGACCGTATCTCGCAACTCAATGAGATCAACGTCACTAGTCGTGCCCCACCCTTCGGTACCTTAAACTGAAGTACCTTCAATTTAAAAAAAGTGTGGCCTTTTTCACGAACATGAGTTATACAAATTTTGTTATCCATCTTATTTGCTTCTAAACTGTGCCTGCGTTGCTAGCGTACAAGCAAATTGATGGATGAGGTTAATTTATATTGTAGTGCCTAGGCTTCTAAAATCTCAAAACATCCAATTTCAAGTTTTTTCACCATTGTAATTCTCTTATAAACTAGTCGTCCATAACTCTAAAACTTCAGCAATATTATTTCCAGTTGGCATTTTATCAGTAAACTCTCTTGAAAACTCTCTAATTTTTATAATTGTTATTTTTTCACCACTGAAACTTTATCATTAATTTCGCAAGACGGGAAATTTTTCTTCATGAGTTTTCTCAACTGCGATATTCTTTCATTCGATTTCCATGGTTTCAAAACTTGTTTTAGTGGAAGCCTTTATCATAAGTTATGCCAAATTGCGAAATTGTAGTTTTTCAAAGCATTACCATTTTCATTTAACGATTGCAGAACTTTTCAATTAATTGTAAACGAATTATATATTTTTTAATCTCTTTTCCATTATTACAATACGAACAGTTCCTTGGCAAGGAAAAAGGCGTAAAAAGTGTATTCAGAATCTTTTCATATTCATTTTACTAGCGCAGGAGACGGAGTTGGTAAAAAATAACACAGTAATTGAATTCAAAGGCGCAATTTGCTTCACTGTTTCGTCGACACAAAGATAAAATTTGTCATAAAAAACCAAAGCAAAATGAGTTCCAGTGTAAAAACACTGGAAAGCAAAATAGTGATGCAATTGCCGGGAAATAACCTCCTCTGTTCATTTATGATTCTAGGTGGAATATATTTAGTCAAAAGTTGCTCGCACCCAGCAGGAGTCGACCACCTCTTGGTGTAATAAACTGTCTTTCGAGGGCAAAGGTTAGAGCGTTACTTAAAGGTCACAGAAAGTTAAATGACCTTTTGTTTAATCATTTTGAGATGACGTTCTGAAATTGTGCAGTTAAAGGGTTTAATTTTCAGAGGTTTCGTGTGTTTTAGCTTAGTTGAGAATCTGATTGTGTTATTGAAATTTTCTCTAACTTTTCCAGCACATGCGAATCAAGGTTAATCATTGTCTTTTATTTAGAATAATAAAAGGATTATATTTTGTTACATGTCAGCGATACCAATTAAGTAAGGCCAGTATTTTAAAATAGATTTGTAGAGTATAAATACTACCATGTATGTTAATCTAACACAGTCAGGAAAGCTTCCTTTGTCCATGAATCAGCAGCAGCTATTACAAAATGAGCAAATAAATAGAAAACTCCTTTCTAAATACGTACCTTTGAAGTAATCTAACTGTATAAAAGAGCCTTTTAATCAGTTAAGTAGCTCTCTTAAGTAGCTCTCTTTATGTGGTTTTGATGAAAGGGTTTTCTGAAGTCCCAATGGTATGACTTGTGCAATATCTTCAAGAAAATTAAGATAATGTTCCATTTTCTCATGCTAGGGCTACTGATAATGATATGTTTATGAACAAAACTGATGCGTCTTAACCGTTCATTATATACGCCATCTCGGCTTTCTTTAAAGCATCTTTATATATGAATGTACGTTAACGTTAGTTAATGTGTCATGACCAGTTCGCGTATGGGTGTTTGCATAAATAACATAAGTCCTTTAAGAATGATAGTCTAATATTTGCCAAAAATTTCATCAAAATAAAATTTTAAAAAATGGTTCAGTTTCATCCTGTACTTCCGCGCAATAGTAATTTTTAAAAATAAAATTGAGAAATAGAAAGTAATAATAAAATCAGTACAGTAAAATTTCCTTTTTAAACAATTTAATTAACAGTTATATTTTCTTTTAAGTGTTCAAATCTGGATTCAATATGTTTGCCAAACAATTCTTTCCTTGTTGCTCTAACCCGAAGACCAATTTAAGCGAAATTTAATTGATAGGTACCGAATACTATATAGCAACTACAGACTTATAAGTATAGCAAAATACATAAAGCTTGACAAATGGGCAGTGCTTAAAGCAAAAATATACACCATGAGATGGTTGAAATCTAGGTCCAAATCTACCTGTTCTCTGGAGAAGCATATTTTTGATTTAAGCATAAAGTCATAATTTTACCTCGTGTCCGCGGACGTTTCTGAAACTAGATTTTACTAAAATTCATAACGGAATGTTGTTGTTGTTCCAAATGCGCCCTGGCCGAAACTATTCCAGACCAGGTACATATATGTTAGAGGTAGATAGCCCATATAATGTTGAGTGATGCGGCTCCGTTTTATAATGGCACTATAAGAGTCGGAGTCCGATTTAGCCAGCTTCCACCTCAATTTTGACCGAGGACCTCGAAGGGTGACATCTGGAGGGATCGCACATCTCCCACCCTCTCTGACCTCATAGAGGGACTTTACGGTCTACGGATTTAAAATTGCCATATTCGGCCTAGATACGAAGTGTTGAATGGCGCTTGTCGGGATTCGATCTGAGTCCACTGAGCTCCGAAAGCCGACGCACTCCTACTAGGCTACCTCGGGCCCTTCAAATCTCAATGTATCAAAATCTAACTATTTTCCTTCTGAAACTATTACTCACATAGGAGGAAATATATCGCATGATTCGAAAATTCAAGAAAGTTATGTATTTGTTTAGTGCATTTCTGATAACATTTTAATATAATCCAGTCTATTCTTAATCAAAACATCCCCAAAACAATTAAAATGCTTAAAGTATAAGCAGGAAATATGAAATGAATTATGGTAAACTAGCTGAAAACCCGTGCTTCGCTACGGAGTACATTGAAATTAAATACAACGGTCAATGTATGCAATTAATTCCAAAAAAAAATAATAATAAATATATATATATATATATATATATTTATAATAAATACGACGATCAATGTATACAATTGATGTAAAAAAAAACATATTTATAAAAAAATCGTAAGGGATATTTTTATAGACAAAATAAAGTCCAATCGTCTGCCGCATTAGCAAGAAAAAAATATTTTTTTGTCTTTTGTTTTTTTGGCACGTGACGATAAATTTATTTAAAGTACCAGAAAAAGAAATCACGTGATCAGCATTTAATAAATTAAATTCTAAAAATTAATCTTTAAAAATTCACCAAAAATCAGGAAATGGAGTTAAAAATTCGAAAAAAATTTCATTTTGAAGGAATTTTTATGATCTTTCTCGTGATATAAATTTTATAACCCTCAATGTATTATTTTAAATGCAAACGTAAAAAAAGTTTTAAAAACAGCTTAAAAATTTAATTTTAAAAAATCTAAGAAGAATTTTTGAAAAATCTTTCTTAGTGCACCCCTACACTATTAGAAGAATCGCCATGCAAAATTTCAGCCCTTTAGGTCCAGCGGTTTGGTCTGTGCGTTGTATGTCAGTCAGTCAGTGAATGAATGAATGAATGAATGAATGAATGAGTCAGTTACGGAACTGTTTTATATATATAGATTACAGTAAACTCCTGAATGGGAACAATAACAGTTTTATTCCCATGACCACGAAAGGTGTATACTCTAATCTTATGCAATATATCTTTTTATTGTAACTTGTAAAGCATTATTTAGCTACTGCAAATTCATAATCATTTATCTTGAGTTTCTTTATTCAGTTTAAAAAGTTTTTAATAACATTTTCATATAATCCAGTCTATTCTTAATCAGAACATCCCCAAATCTAATCAAGTGCTTAAAGTATAAGCAGGAAATATGAAATGAATTTTGGTAAATTACAGTAAACTCCTGAAAGAATTCTAAACCACAAATTACCGTAGATTTTTTAAGGCCTTGTTCACATTACATCTGGAGCGCAGCGTTGAATTTGATTTAACCTCAAATCAACTGATAATGACATTGTGTTAAGGATCAGTGATTGGATAAAAATTTTAACACTGACGCTGCCCTCTGCTCCGGAATAAATGTGAACAAGGCCTGAGTTCTCCTGCCATGCTAAAAAATTACGTTGTCATCACACTGTAAGAAAGAAAAAACAAGGGATATAATTTTATTATAAAAGTCATAATACAAAATGCTAAAATGTTGAGAGCCAATTTTAAACGCATGAAGCTCCCTTAACTTATAATTTGATGTCTACAAAAGGGCATAAAAAAAATGTGACTGCTAAATCGGTTATAAAACAAAAGAGTTTACAACTCGTTTAGGGATAATTTTTCCTGTGACCTTTATGACTTCACAGTCTTTTGCCTAGTTGTTGAAACTTTGATTACTTTTTTTCAATGCGTTAGGCAGTCTCTTGTCCTAAAGACAAGAAGCTTTTACATACGAATCATAAATGTTATATAGTGTTTTACGAGCATCAATACACGTCTGGATTTAATGAATGATAACTTAATGCACAGAAAAAGCACTAAAGACTATTTAAGCGACTATTAGAGCCAGAAAATTTCATTATTTATTTATTTACAAGTAATTTATAATTTTCCCCCTCAAATATATCTTTACATGAAGATCATTATACAAATAAATATATACTCGAACTGTTTGAAATTTTGTCCAAAAAATTTGGAAATCAAAATTTGAGATATTTAAGGTTTGTGATATATCTGTTGAACCAATAGCCCTGTTTCCATATTTTTTCCCTTTTTGTATATGGTAAAAGTTTTAAATAATTTTCGTCTAGGATTTATATAAATTTTATTTATAACATTCCCAGTCGCTCTAATAACACTGTACAACATGAAAAATGTCTTTCAGATGAAAATGTGTGTTTGTTGTATATTTTTAGCTGGAAATAACGAATCCGTAATTATTTTTTGTTTACTACCTACCATTTTCCCAAACATTCACATTTTCGCAATGGAAATCTATACTGTAGCGGCAAGCGAGCTCTTTGATCATCAAGATTCTGACTTTCAACTATCTACATTTATGACATTTTCACATCATGAAATCACACAGGCAGAGCTTAACAATCTTGTACAGGACTTAAAACTCTCTCAAACAGACTCAGAATTACTGGGTTCTAGGCTTCAGGGTTGGAATCTATTAAAGAAGGATGTAAAAATAATTTTGTTTAGAAGACGACAAAGCCATTTTGTATAATATTTTGCGGAGAAAGAAGACATCGTATATTCCTGTGATATGAATGGCCTATTTCAGTCATTGGGACATGAACATAATCCAATCCAGCAGGGTGGCACCTGTTTATTGACTCGTCCAAACGTAGTCTCAAAGCAGCACTCCTCCATATAGGCAATTTTTGTCCGTCTGTTATTCTAAAAATGCAAAGGAAACTTACGAAGTAATGAGTGCTATACTGAAATTAATTGAGTTCACTACGTTCAAATGGCACATTTGTGGAGATTCGAAAGTCACTGGGATATTAACAGGCATGCGAGAGAGATACACTAAATTTTGCTGCTTTTTCTGCTAATGGGACAGCCGTAACAGAAAAAATCACTACATCAGCAAACAGTGGCCTCCAAGAAAAAACTTCATTCCTGGTACCAAAATCATATGACATGAACCACTTGTGAATCCGCAACGTGTCTTTCTTTCACCATTGCACATTAAACTCGGTTTCATCAAAATATTTGTAAAAGCTCTGGACAGAGAAGGAGTGGCTTTCTTGCATCTCAGGAACGAATTCAAAAATTTAAGTGAGGCAAAGGTAAAAGAAGGGAGTTTTATTTCCCCGCAAATTAAAGCAGTCTTTCATGATGAAGAGTTTGAAAATAAACTGTCACAAGCAGGAAAAAAAAAGCCTGGCTGGCATTCAAATTAGTGTGTTCACGTTTCCTTGGAAATGAGGAAGCTAAAAACTATGAACATCTTGTTGGTGACATGGTGAAATGCTTTCGTGTTACAGATTGCAATATGTCTTTAAAACTACACTTTTTGGACTCACGTCTGGACTTCTTTCCCCAAAACCTTGGCGCAATTAGTGGTGTGCAAGGGGAAAGGTTTCACCAGGACATCTCTATGTTTGAAAAGCGTTTCAGTGGACGATGGAATGGAAATATGCTAGCTGAATATTGCTGGTCTGTTATCAGAGACACACCAACATATGTCTACAAGAGGAGACGGCCAAAAAAATCATTTTGGTGTATATGTTTTCTATAATCAAACCTCTGTTACATTTCTCTGTAACCTATTTGTATAAATATGAGAAGTGGGTCTCTTACAAAAGCGGTACGTGATGGACCATTTTGGTTTTGATACATGAATCAAGAACTCTTTTTTTATACAGAATCGCATAGTTTCATCTAAAGGACAAAAAAATTGTTCAAATTTGCTGTACAGTGTAATTTTTTTAGGTTATGATTGCTTCAGAGACTATATATTAAAACTTTTATTCTAAATAAAAAATTTTGTAGACATTTTATGAAAATATTTTGAAGAAATGACGTACAAAATTACTTAGAGATACCTTCCAAGGAATTTTAAATATAAGATACGAATTGTTTTTTCAAAAATGAGTTAAGGATACTTTCTTATAGTATTTAAATCAAACGAAAATTTTTGGAATATGGCCAACTAATAAAAAGTAATGTGGGTATTAGTGTCGGAATAGAATGACATTTCGTAGAAATATTAAAATCTTCCTTTTGAAGGACAGATGAGCACATCAAGTTTCTCATTGACACTGCAGAATAAAATGTGGTTTCTGCCGTTGTGATCAGTGCAGAAACGTGTGGTTTTTGTTACATTATTCCAAAGGTTCCGTAGAAAAAATGTTTTGCTTCAAGAAAATAAAATTTTCAGTTGAGATTTTATATCATGGTTTTCCTAGATGTTTCACAAGTGTTTTAAATAACAACAATTAATCATTTCTTCCGTTTTGAGGGGTAGAAATTTAAATTATGAATAACAGTTAAGTGGAAAATTTCCTCCATTAAAATTTAATTTAGAAAGAGGAGACTTTTAATGCTGGTTTAATTAATTTTTTTTCAAATTTTGCTCGAAAAGTGAACTGATAATCTAGAAAATTAGTGTGGCTTAAGCCCCTTGACCGACAGTGCGACTCCAGTTTTGAATAGCACCACAAGAGTCGGATTCCGACTTGGCTAAAGGACCGGTCCCGTAATTTTAAACCGATTCAAGTGACGAGATCGGTAAACTTGATCCAGCACCTCCAGAGGTAAATTTTGAGAACTTGGAGGACATTGCAGCCACGACAGATTTTTCGTGCACCAGCCGCCATTAATGAACACGGCGAGAAAATTAGTAAATCTGAGTACCGTATAAAAAGTTTGTAGTGTCAATGCATATATATTAAAAATGATCCTGGGATTTTTAATAGCTTTAAAAAATAATTAACACAGTTAGATCCTGCATATCTTAATATGGTCTAAGGCTGATTTATCGTGAAATACGCTGATTTTAAAAATTAAAAATCATGAAATTTTTTCCGGAGTCTGATAAAATTTGTTAATCCTCATAACTTACAGTAACGGGCAAACATAGTAATTTACTACCCTTGCTAATTATTCGAAATACATTGTTGAAAGGATACAGTAATAAGGAATAAAAATCTTATAAATGATTGAAAATCAAAATTTACATGTATATACTTCGCAGTAAATGCAATCAAATGCAGTATTCCTTAATAATCCAATGATATAATAAAATGGGTGACCTTACTATAAAAAGCTAGGAATAAAATAAAGGAAATCGTCAAAATTATTCCAGAACTAGTGAAAATTATGCTGCCCAGAAAATGAACAGTTAACAGTTAACGTTACACCAAATCTTTGTTAATTAACCAAAATAATGTGTTAGATGAGTATAGTACTGAAGAGAAAAAATCAAAGAAATTATCTCAAAATCATAAATAATTGCGTATAATTTGCGGTGAGAGTGTTTTAGTTACAGTGTGATTAAGCCCCTCTGAAAAATCTATTAAATAATGATTTAAAGGACTGCAGTATGACTAAACGTTTAGTATCATGGAGTAAAAAACTTAAAATGATCTGAAATATTGAAATTAATAATTACTGATTTCAATAATTTCGGAACTACAATGCATTGTATAGGCGACAATAATTTTGATTTCAGAGAGAAAAATTAAGTATTTTTTCTGGTCTAAGGGACAGCGAGAAGTACTTAATGATCTCCATATCCAAATTTTTCTATAATATTTTGCTTATAGCAAGGAATATGCTATTCAAAATATGTTTGCATTGAATATTTTCTATTTAAATGATGCCTTAACTGTTTAATCATTTCAAAATATCTAGTATGGGTAGATAGGGAGTTCATTGACCTTCCTGTAAAAATTGAGCTCCTGATATGCATTATTATATAAAATTTTATCGATATTTTAAATATATATTTTTTTATCCTCTAACGGATCAAGAAGACTGGCGTGAAACTTTTCTGTGGGAAAAAAGGTATTTAACATATGGAGGTGATACAAAAACTTTCGTATAAATTATTTTCATAGAATCCGAGTTTAAATAAATAAAATTTAACTTTTCACTGAATATATTTTATATATTTCATCAACATAGCACTAAGATTAATTCTAATTTTGAACGTCAATTTTAATTCACATCATCAAAGTTTTCGAGGAAATCTAACCGTGGACTGTGTAAGAGATGGTTCGTTAATTTGTGCTTCAAGACGAGCAAGAGATAAAAATGTGCTGTATTTCCGGCTTTCTCAACACCAGCCTTGGATCTCGGTTTCATGAATTCAGACGCTGTTTCATTAACTACTTTGAAAATTTATTGCTGAAGGAGTTAATTCCTGCCAACAACCTCCCTGAATAGCTGAAAAAAATAACTTTCAGTGAAGTGGGGGGAAAAATACAGTTAGATGCAGTTTAGCTTATTTTTATATTTTTGCAGTTGATTTCTGTTACTGAAATTTGTGTACTAAATGAGCTATTAAAAAGCTTACAAGAAGGAATACAAATATCTAGAAGGCATTATGGAGCAATTTAGTCTTTAACTTTTCACGTATAAATTTAACCTAAAACTTTCAATAGCTTTTCATTTTACACATGACAGTTGAGCAAAACTTTTTAAGCTGTTTATGTATAGGTATATGTAAAAGCACATGAAAATGTGACAGTTAAAAGAGAAATCTCTGTAAAAATTTAATACAGATGTAAGTATTAAAAACAATTGCTTTTCTATTAAAAAGGGGGGAAACATAAGTATCAAAATACCTAAGCAAAACATTTCATATTCACCTTTGTGAAAATTTCCTCTAAATCTCCAGCAAATCACCAAGTCTCCAAAAATCCTACTTCCCCAAAGAAGAGTCTTCTGTAAACTATCCGTTTTCTAATAGCAACTGGTCATCTCATTCAGTATGTTTGATAGACACACAAAACCGTTTTATCTTAAATAAAAAGCTACGTTAACATCCCTTTACGCAAAAAAGTACAAATTATTGTAATTGGAGTCTTGTTTTTTCCCCCGTTCCAGCTGGAAATACAGTGCTGAAGTTTTCCTCTTGCGTCAAATCAAAGCCGATCCTGGAGAGGAAATTCGGACCATCCGCCTCCAAAGTGAGAATGCAACCGTATATTCGTCCTCCGTGACGCAAACCTAATCGCTAACCGGTTTGTTATGGACGTTTTCGGTTTGTTAGGCATACCCCTTTCAGAGGGGATGGAAAAAAACTGGAAAAAAAAAATTCCCGCACATGGAACATAACATGAAAAGACGGTCCGGGTAATTGCGAAACGGGTTCTCTCTGCATTTTCACTTTCAAGAGTAGAAAAATTCTCTGTGACGTCCGTTTGGAACTCTGGAACTGCGTTTAAATGTCAGGTTTAGAATTTAAATTTCCTAGATCGATATGCGTCGAAAATGCTGTTTAGTTTTCCTTGTGTAAATTTCAACCAAGGGTGAAATTGCTGATTAAGGTACTGATTAATCAATCATACAAATTTAATGACCCTATAATGATCTCATTGTCTACAAATTACACATTTTAAAAACTATTTCAAAGTAGAAGATGCGTTATCCATTGTCTTAATTACACCCTAATTGATATGTTTCACAAAGAAACGCATTGCCTTCTGTTAGTTTGAACACTGATTTTGAGATGAAATAGATGGTAAAGACACTATTATTATAAAATTACCCACTATATGACGCACAAAATGACGTATTTTATTGGTTTTTTGTTTGATATTACTTTCCTGTTTGCTGCGGGTAGTAAAACATTTGAAAACAACTGATTTTACAAACTGATTTCCAACTGAAGTCAGCCTTACGCTTTTTGTCCCTGAACTATGTTACGTGCGATACGGTTCTTTACTCTCTTTTAGTTCTTGTTGACAAAAGGAGACCCTAAAAAAATTAATTCCTTTTCCTTAATTTTAAATAGTTCTGAAAAAATATGTATATTTTCATTCTTCATCAGTAACAGTTTTTTTTTTTTGCAAATACATGTCTATTACTGAATCTTCAAATTCAAGGAGCTATGATTTAATATGAAATCTTCAGTTTTTTTTTAAAACTTTGTGCTACATTTGTATTTGGAATATAAATACAATGTTCTTTTCCTTTCGGAAGTTCACAATAGAGGGTAAATTATTTTGTTAGTTTGCTTTATGGTCATGTTTTATTTGATGAAGGCTCCATTGACGGAATTTTGTGTTTTTTTTTTTTTCGATCTCAACTTTCACAATAATTTTATTTAAATTTCGATGTCATAATCTTTTGAATAAATGAATGAGACAAAAAGCAATTTTAAATGAATTGGATTTAATAAGATATTAATCGATGACTGACAAGAGGTATTCCTCAAGTATTTACTTTATATGCATATATTTTGGATCAAAGAAACTAATTTTTAGATGATTTCTTAAAGTATGTCTAAGAAATGAATAATAAAATTTGTGTACTCGTTCCCTATCAATTAGAAAGTAACAACTTTTTAATCTAAGGGGTCATATTAAGCAGAGTTTGTAAGTAATGATTTAATAATTTTATCCAATTCAATTTAACATTTATGATTTAATACTTTTATCAGAAGGAATTTAACATTTATGGCTTAATAATTTAATGTTCATTAATATAATGAAAAAATAAATAAGGCAACTGTGTTTTAATGTAAACATAAGACAATAGGAATAGGGTATATCTTTACGCATTGTGAAAATAATTATCATCATAATTGAACTACTATCTAGGAAACTGAAAACAGCCACAAAGAATTCTGCACCTACAAATCACATTTCACATTTTATTGTGGGTAAATATTTCAAAAACATTTCTCATTGCTTTGAGAATGGTTGATTTGACACTTGAATGTAAAATTGATATGAAACTGTAGTTTCTTACCACGGACTCTTGGTATAAAATCCAGTTATCTGTTAGTTCTACATTCAGAAGACATAAAATTTGATATATTTCACAGGGATCTTTGTGGATTTTACAAAAATGGTATTAATTCATAACTGACGATAGATGAATATACAATGTTTTTGGCATTAAAACGGTGGTACATCAGTTGACCTCTTAGATCTTCATTCCACGTGTTAAGCTATAGTGAACTTTTCCTTCAGTATTTTTCTAATCACAAATTTTAATATGCATATATTTCAGTTTTGTTTTTTGCATAACCGTTATTCTGTTTTTTTTTCAGGTCTAGACTTGAACTCTAAACTAATGTGGACCGGGCAAAAGAAGAAATCCATTGACCGAGGAGTTTTAATCCAGTCTTTTAAAAAAATTGGCAGGTACCTTTTGGAGGTCGGACCAGGATGTCCTTTTTACAACTTTGAAAACTTATGTAAGGCCTTCTATTGAATATCAAAGTGTGGTCCCCATAATAGCTTCTTATATAAATAGGAAAAAATTTGATATTCTTCAGAACCGTAATCTGGGAACCGTAACTGGAGAAGCTTAATCAACTCCTTTTGTTGCTTTTGACTGAATCAAAAAGACTGGATCAAAACCTATAAGTGACTGAAGAGCAGAAAGAACACTTAACCGTTCTGAGACAGAGTAGGAATGATAATTTCATTAACTTTTACAGACCTGTAACTGAAAGACTGAAGACAGAGAATGTTTCTTTCACCGACAAAGGAGCTATACGATACATATGGCATACCCAAGAACGAACTTTTGCCTTTTACATTGGCTTCGTACCATCTTGAAGAAACTAGATTGGCTGAGGTATTTGAATCTCCTCTATAATACCAGCTAAAAGACCATGAGCACCACCTTGGTCTACAATCCATGAAAGATATTCTACCGGCAATTGTCTCACGTATATAATGATGGTTCTGCTGAAAACTCAGTCAGGAATGCTGGAGCTTGGACCTTTCAATCCTTTTTTACTCTGTCTTATCCAATGGAAAAATACTGTGAAAAATCTCATACAGAGGTTGTGGTAATTTCTCTGGCGCCCCAAAAAGTTGACGCCTGTAGCGATCTTCGTTGTTTGCCATCAGCAATTGTGGTGAACCACGCCTGGCAAAGATAATTATGGATTGGTACGATTATATAAGGAGAACTTGAGTCATTTCATGAATAAAAAAATTAAAGTGGCCCTCCAGCGGATTCCGAGCCATTGTGACTGAAATGGGAATGACCACGCGGACCATCTGGGTATGTACGGTGCTCGGAAGCCGAAACCTTGTCCTCCTCTGCCCTTGAATCTTTAAAAAGTTAATCTATTCCTCAATTAAGGTCAACAGGTTTTCAATATACAGAGAGAAGGCGACTGGAAAATCATGGAAAAGTCTCCTAATAAATAATACCAGAATTCTTGGTTGTGTACTTTAGGCTAATTCTCATGAATACCTGCAAAAACACTTAAGAATTCCAGTGACCAGAGTAGCTGCCTGGTTAATTTTTACCCTCTACAATATACATAAGGTCACCTGCAGATTTGCCCCAAACTTGATAATTTAGTTTTTGATACTGGTAGTGGTTTTAAGAATTTTTTTCTTGATTCTAACCTGTATTGGGTTGCTGTTAGAAAAGAAAGTTTTCTGCATATGAAAACAGATCTTTGTGTACGCGTTTTTTAAAATCTGTTTATTTTAATTAAATAAAAACAATTTTAATGCTGAAATGGCAGATACTAATAATTTTCTACTCAGTGAAAGATCAACAACTGTTTTGCAAAATTGATAATTGACTACAAAGTTACGCAGTCTAAAACAATTTGGAGTTGTTTTTAAAATTTAAAATTCATAAATATAAAAAATATCTCTTTTCTTTTAAATATCTTCTTTCTTTTACAAAAAGAAAGGGCTTGAGGTAGCCCAGTGGTAGCACTTCGGCTTTCGGTGCTGAAGGTGCTCCGATCGAATCCCGAAAAGTGTCATTCAATACCTGCATGCCTAGGCCGGATATGGGCACGTTAAATCCGTAGGCCGGAAAATCCCTCTAAGAGATCAGAAATGGTGGGAGAGGGTACGATTCCCCCAGCTGTCACCCCTGGTGTACAAATTGAGGTAGCCCATGGCTGAATCGTAGTCCTACTCTTGTGGTGCAATTATAAACTGGAGCCCCCCATCTCTCAGACAGCTAGCCTATATGGACCTGGTCTGGAATAAATTTCGGCCATGGGCCATTAAAAACAACAATGACAACAACAACAAAACGACAACAACAACGACAACAAAAATTCAGAAGTATTCATTCGCAAATCTCTGATTATGAATGATTCCTCATTGCCTAATATTGGAATTAAAGATCTTGTGTGCTAACTAATGCACCTCCCAAGCCATTAATACCCAAATCAAACGTCAGTTTATAAACGTGTTGAAATGATTCAACAAACTGCACAGGGGATCAAGATTGCCTAACAGTAAGCGTTGTTAGTTTGAAAAGTATTATTAGCTGACAGTTATTACTATAAATTTTCTCTTCACGTAACCTGCATACTTTTTTTTCTCGGAAGGCTAGCATTTAAAAACCGGTACAAAAGAATAAAATGTAATGTGTTATTCATATTTTTATCAAATGGAATCAATGCGACTAATAGTCTGTCTGTCATTATATGCCAGTTATCAACCTCTAAGGATTAGATCCTTTATGGTAACTATTGATGTAGGATTCTATTACATAATTGATGTGCTAATAATTTTATCTTTGATTTCTCGCTTGATGTATTTTACTGTCATTCTTATACTAATTTTTGTCACTCAGTACATTAGAAACATTTTTCTCTCAGCGTTCTTCTCATGTTTGCAAGCATATAAAGTCCTTTAAAACATTTAATTCTTATAAAAACAGGAAAAGAGCGTTTCACGGTAAGAGTGTTTCATGATAAATTAAGGTTTTGGAGTATTAAATACTGAACTTTGACCACAGCTATTAATATGTTGTAATATATTGTTATAAATCTGTGAACTAGACATATTAAATATGCATCTTTTATCTCGACTTATACAAACACGAAGTTTGGGAATTTATAAGACTAATTTTAAATAGAACTTGAGTTGACTGAATGAATACCTGGGAAAATAAGACTCATAATATTTCACAAAACAATTACACTTAAAAGACTTTTATAAAGTCCACAATAAAGCAAATTTTATGCCCAGTAGATGCATCAAGTAGTTACTTGTAAAATTATCTCATGTTATAACAAAGCATAACTCTAGCAAGCATTTTCGTTTTACTATATACCCCATGCCCGTGTGAAATGGTCTCTGCACCGCTAAGTACTTTTCACATGAACAATTGCGTCTGTGGAATGACCTTTACCCATGTGCCTTAAAGACTCATCCCATACCTATTTCATTTGACAAAATCACACGCCCAGTCCATCTAAGATTTAATGAGCAAAAATTGTTCACATTACCATATATCGAGTCAATGGGAAAGAAAATCCACATAAACATTGCATGAACCTCAAAGACTGATCACATTGCCATTACGTAAGTCAAGCTCTCATGTCAATCGACATAAAATATATTATGGTAAAAGAAATATCAATGACTTGATAAAGCGTTTATGCGTATATCAAAGCATACAATATTAAAGCATTTTGCGTATTTTGTAAAGAATTCACAACATCATATCAAAAGCTAACTTTAAAGGGTAATCAGCATGAACACGTCTCATGGGGCAATTCCAAAGTATAATTCTTGTACGAATTTTATATGGCTTCAAACGAGATCACAAATATTTTCCTGTTGCCATGATGAGTGAGAAGGCCCGTGAAGTGCGTGAGTCAGAAGATTAGGCCCTATCCTTAGGGATTCTGGCCCATCGACTGCAGCATTACCACCAGTCAGTGTGTGCTAGCCACCGGGGGCCACGCCTCACTTTTCTTTTTATTGATTTTTGTTTCATTTATTAGTTCTCCCCCATTTTTAACTTCTTTTTTTTCCGGATATCCTGAAGTTTTCCCGGTGGACAGCAGTCCAAAGGATCTTTTTTGAGCAAGCCAGTTCACGGGGGTTCTACACGGTGGGCGTAAATCGCGACGTTGTTTGTCGTGTTGCGAGATACAGGCCCAGGGTTATGTCTGTCACCTATCGAAATTGATCAGTTACCGAGTAAGGATTTTCGCTTCCAGGTTAGTACGTAGTTGCAACGTTACCAAAATTCCTCTCTGTTTTGTTCTTTTTCATTTTTTCTCGCATTTTCGTTCCACCCACACTAATTGCGTGTCGTTGGCTCTTGCCGCTTCTTCAGCATCCTGTTTTGGTTTTAAGTTTTTTAAAATTTTTGCTGCTCCAAATTTCTCTAGCTAGCCATCCTAAATGGCTATTCTTCTTCCGCCAACTTGAGAGGTTCCAGCTCCAGCCCTAGTCGCTTCTGCGAGTCTGGAGTGGGGGTGAGAGGCTGGATGCTTGTGGGGTGGTCGATTGCTGCGGTCTACACCGACCAGTGCGGGCCAAAACCTATAAGGCCCTAGCAGCTTTGATGGGCCCCACCTGGTTCAGTAAAATGTTTTAGTGTGACAACCCAAAGGACTATACGGAAATATTACACTTGACCTCAAAGAAAGTTAATGTAAAAATTTTTCTTGACCATGCTGAAAGGACAATTCATGTCAGCATTTCCTGCGACTGGATGAAAGGGCTGTTCACAAAATCCTTTGTGTATCAAGTTGAAAGGACAGTTCACATACGCCTATGATAAGACAAGCTTTGAAGAGAGTTCCCGTAAGCATTTCATGAGACTAGCTGAAAGAATTGTTCCCATACTTATTTCAAATGTCATTCTCTAATCTTTTATGTGCCAGCGATCCTTAAAGTACAATCCTTGTAATCATTTCAGGGGACAGCTTATGAGGCAAATCCATATATGCACTTCAAACGATATACCGTTTCAGAGTTCTTATAAATTAGACTATCATGTGACAATAAACGATAATAGAAAGAACCCTTTTATTACAAGACTTCAGATGATTATTCACAAAAATATTTCAGGTGATTGCCCTGTAGAATAATGTACATTTTTGATGGCTCTTTAAAATAAACTTAGGAACTGGTTAACTTCATAAGAGAGATAAGCAGATTGATTGAAATTGCTGTTCATTTATTAAATTCAACACTCTTTTGCATTTTTGCTACAGATATATGTCAAAGAACCAATCAAATCCTCACCAACTCGGGATTATAATAGGCTTCGTTTACATACTCTACCCGTAACTTGGGACAAATTTGATGCCATACTTCAAAATGCAATTTCAAATATAATTAGATACGAATGTAACTTCAGGCTAAAGTTATTTTGCACGAAAGCGAAACACAGAGCTTCTAAACCCAAAGATACTTCTAGAATAAAAAAGGCTATCTTAAAGGACTGCAAAATCTGTATATTTCATGCGAAATATTTACATAATAATTTCAGACTAATATATAGGGGAATTTTAACGTATAATTCCTCTTATACATTACGTATAATATTACGTGGTTTGGAGACTCTGAAAGACGTAAACGCACATTAAAAGATGTTGAGAGTTTATGATATCTAAATACTAAAACTTGAAAATAAATATTCAGAGATAAGGAAGTCTGAAAGATATTATTTGAAACAATGAGTGGATTAAAAATAATTATTATTATAAAGTAAATTTCTGTGTAAGCTTACATACAACTTAACTCCACAATCTTGATATGTTAGTTCTACAGTCGTTTATGAGTGGGTATAACTTTCACGTATAAACAATGAAAAAAAATTATCTCTAGATGAAAAATTGTTACCATGAACCTCTTAGCCTTACAGCTGCATGTATATGATTAATCTAAGACGACACTTTTAAATAACGTATCATTATCATGAACCAATAAATCCCTCTCCTGTTACGTGGAACTGGTTTATGGCATGCAGCTTATCTCTCCGAAGGACAGGGAAACAAACGATCAACATTTTCATTTTCACATGCTGCAATGTATAAAAACTCGGTGATGTTTCTTGAGAAAACAAGGCTATAAATTTAGAATAACATAATAAATGTTACATATTAATATAAACAATTTTCGGAATGCTTTAACGTGGATTGCATTTTATATATTATTTATCTGAGATCATATAGAAAGGAGGCTAAAGAATGTTATAAAGGGAAACTGTTAATGATAACAGGTTGCAGATACTTACAATGCTTTCAACAGGTTGCAGATAATTACAATGCTTTCAAAAAGTTTCTAAAGTTAATTACCTACATGCAAATAAATCACATCACCACTCCATATAATCCAACTTCATCAAGAGGCCTAACCGAGTCAGGGAATCTTTCAGAGAGGTTCCTATCAGTTTCCTGAGGTGGCCGAATCAATTAGGCCTCCTGATGAAGAGACCATTCGATTGCCTCGTTATTTTGGTTCTTGGTTTTTTTTTTATTATTAAAATTTTATTTATGCTTTTTAATTTTCCTTTTTAATTATTTTTTACAGAATCTTACATTTATTTTGCGTTGAGCTCTAATTGCAGATTTATGTTAATTTATTCGACAGTTAGTGTCTTCGATTTGTTTATGAAATTTGACAATTTTTTTTTTTTTTTTTGGGGGGGGGATAGTTGATATGAATAGATATTTCCCATATTTTCCTATTTCCAGGTTCCAAGCATCCATATAGAGAAATAATTTGGTGCGTTATGGAGTTAGTCTGAAGGACTAACTCTCTTAAATACGGAAATCGCTTCATAAATCTGATGTAATCTTGACTCTATGCCAGCATAATATTGTGCAGAGATAGCAGGATTTCAAAATCAATGCTAAGCACTTGAGGATTTTCTCTCAGTTTTCTTTATTACAGATTAGCAAATGCATATTTTTTAATGATATTTTTTATGTAAATGTTTGATTAAAGAGCACGGAGTTGATAAAAATTTTCAGGATCAATTTTTTACAAAACATTCATTTATTGATGTCTTGTTATGAAATTAATTTATTCACATTAATTTATTCAGGACATTAATTCATTGATGTCTATCGATTTAAAATAAAATCGCTATAGGAAAAAATTAAATAAATATAAATAAATTGCAAATGCCTCAAAGTGTATGTAAAGATCTATTTTCAAATGCAGAAAACTTAATTACAAACATACATTTGCTAATCTGTAAGAAAAATGCTGAAAAGAAAATTTCCCTTAGACTACCAGTGGGATTAAAAATTAGCGTAACACGTAAAATTAGCGTACCATCATATGGTGAAATTTTTCTTTTCGAAAGATGAGGTAGAAAACGAGCAAATAAAGAAAAAATACTTCGATTTACGGCCTAGATACGTTCTGGAAAAGTTGGCCGTAAAGCGAAAAGCCGTATAACGAGTCAATTATTTTGATACAAACCCATACAAATTTTATTGGATCTGTCCCACTTTTTATAAATAATATAGTTTTTAGTTCATAAAACATTTTATTCTTTTTATTTCCTATGAAAATGCTTACATAAAAATGAAAGTCCAAAACAATGTAATAATAAACAGAAATTCAAAAATAAGCATGTAAACAAAAAACAAGAGAAATCATATGCACATATGTATACATATAATAAAAAACATAAAATAAAATGTTTAAAGCTGTTTTAATGTGATGACGAACATTAACATGAAGAATCTCTAAGCTATAATATGCTGCCATCATCACTTTCCGCTGTTATGTCCGTATAACGAAACACTGTGGGCCGTAAATCGAAAACGTGCCATAATTAAAAAAGTCCGTTATAGCGAAATGCCGTATAAAGAGCGGCCGTATAGCAGTGTTGCCAACCTCTACGAAGCGCCTCCCCCTAGCGGCTTCTAGAAATTCCCCTGTTCCGCCCTAACACCAACTTGAGATCCCCGCCTAGACCTTCCTAAAAGAAATTCTGGTTCCAAATAGGCATCGTGTTAGAGAAATAAATTGAAATAAATAGAAAATACACACTTACATAATGAAATGGAGGTTTATTTGCATTTGACATATGTATGGAACTTATAATCTAATAAAAAAAGTCGCGTCTCGATTGTACAAAATATTAAAAAATGTTCCCCCACAAAATTCCCCTAATGAAATGTGGCCCCTAAAAACACCCCTTTTCATCTAACTTACCCCCAAATTTAGGGGAAAACCCCCCAAGTTGGCAACACTGCTGTATAGCGAAGTATAGGTGTAGTTACAAATGGAAATTTTCCAAGATCTGTGTTGTATGTTCAGTACCAAAATACGTGATGTTCTTTCCTTTTAGTTCATTAGAAATGACAGAAAGAAAACCGTTAGAAATTGAAATTTTTCGCCTTTTTTTCTGTTAGGAAATAGGAGTCCACCAAAATATTTCTTACTTAAAATCGAGTTCTTTAGCTTTCAAAGTTTCGAAACCACGTTTCTTAAGCAAGAGAGAAAATGGAGAAAAAGTGTCTTCCATTTAAAAAAACACAATTCTTCTGAAGTTCCTGACCGAAAGCCTTAGCTGTAAATCTGATAATCCATTCCATTGACAGAGACTGATGAAGAAATACTCGCACTTAATGTTGATAAATGGTTTGAGAAAAACTAAAAGGGAATTCAATGTGGCAAACGGATTGAACATAAACTGAATAAGACAAAAGCTTATTGATTAAAAGCAATAGTGGGCTTAAGACTGCTGTGTACTAACCCTATTGGATTCGCTCACCTCATTGTTGACCTATGGAGAAAATATGTCTAATATTTACAGCTACATAAATGCTGATAATCCAATAAAAATGACATTTTCAGATAAGCTGAACATTTCTGCACCTTGCAACAGGATTCATTTTATGGATTTCGTCTACCGAAGGAATTCATGAGTGTTTAAAACACACTATACGAGAATTTTTCCTCGAAAAATTTAAATTTGAAAATATTATTTGCATTTTTTTAAATGAAATATGCCTCAAGGTGTAAAATTTATTTCTCTATTACGGAGTGCAATTTAAAAAAATTAAATCCAAGTCGTCAATCCTTGGACACATTTTATCCATAGGTTAACATTGATATGAATGAATCCAATAAGTATAGTACACAGCAGCCTTAAGTTATGGGGCCATTTTCCTCTCACTACTTTGCTAATCACACATCATTGTTTCTTTCCTGCACTTATCCTTCTGCCATACACACCGGCTGCTGTTTATTGTGAGAGCTTACTGTTAAAAAGAGAATATTAAACGAATCTAGAAGAAACTGTGTTGGAAATAGAAACATTTTGTAATCCAAATGTAAAAACAATACGGAACAGGATATCCTTGAAAGTTTTATGAAATCGGATCTTTTGTCTGAAACTAAGAAATTTATAACTCTCTTGGCATTCCTTCACATCTATTGCTTCACATTGCTTCACTTGAAAACTATAAAAATACATAACTCGAGATTTTAGATATGCATCAAAATGTTCTTCGTTAAATTCCTTATTTCTTCTTTCTCTCTTAAACGTTTCTTAGGCATGTTTATATTACTTGTTTTATTAAAAATTTTGGCAAACTTGAAAAACTGGCGAGATTGAAACAGGCAGAAGCGCCAAACCTGTCAAAGTGAAAATGGTAGCACCTCAATGCCATTGCTATCATTTGAACGGTATTACCTTGAACATTAATGAAATGAGAAAATCCACTCGAAATTGCGCAATTTTTAACGTTCGTGGCATTGCACCCTACCCTATTTTAGAATTTTTTTCTTAAATTCCTTTCGATACCGTACTGCCATCTGAGAGCTCTACGGTGATAAACATCTTTCTTTGATTAAATTTTGAAGTTGCATTTCAAACATATGTTAAGGTGACTGCTTACGTTCGGAGCCAATTTTTTTAAAATACTTTTTTTAAAGGATTTTTTGGTCTTCTATGGTAACATAGCACTTAAAAATTACAAAAGGAATAAAAACTTACCTGTAAATTCCATACATTTTTCATAAATTGGTCAATTTGAAGTAATTTTTAATGAAATTTAGCTAAAACGCCTGTCAGTCTCCATAAAATTCTAATGCCACTATTTCAATTTCCTTCTCACACATGATACATATGACAGTTATCGTCAAAATGGCCTACAATCTAAGAGAAATTTTAAAATGCAAAAATAATACACACAATTTTATGTTCCAGTATGAAAATTTTCTCCGATTCGTGATTCCTTTCCTTATAAAAAAAGCCCCAAATAAAAAACTATTTGTTATTTATCAATTATTGTGCGTCATTTCATTAACAATAGCATCTAAAACATTTCCTGAAAATTTTATCAAATTATATTCATTATTATGTGAGATATAATGATAACGGTAGAGATTTGTGCTAAAAAACATAATTCTGAGAAAAACGCATTTAAAGTTGTTTGTCTCTTCAATTTTGTAGCAGACGATGTTTTTTTTTAATAACTATAACTCTGCTTCTAATAATTGATGAAGAATGAAAATCAAAACGGTTTTGAAAAGAGAACAGTATGAACTAAACGATTCTTAGAAAAAATTAAATTGACCAAAATAGTCATTAAATGATGTTTTCAACGTAGGCAGTCATAATCTTTATTTTACTATGTACGAAACAATCTTCGAGCAAAGTTCCTTTAAAAGAACTGTTGTTGTTTCTAATGCCCTGTGGTTGAAGTTCAACACCAGGTCCATATAGGCCTCGGGCTTACGTATGACCCTCCGGTTTATATAACACCACAAGGGTCCGTCTTAGCTAGTTGTCACCTCAATTTTACACCTCAGGAACGACATCTGAGGGGTTCGGCACTCTCCCACCATCTCTAACATCATAGAGGGACTTCTGCTCTACGGATTTAACGTGCTCATATCAGGCCTAGACACGGAGGTATTCAACGGCGCGTGTCGAGATTCGATCCGAGCACCTTCAGCACTGAAAGCCAGCGAGCTACCAGTAGACTACCTCGCACCACAAATGAACTAAACTTGTTAGACAAGGTGACAAGTTTTTGCTCGGAAGAATAAACTCGACAGATAATTATCCCATAAAAATATAGCTTTTTTTTAAAATTCGCAATTAAATTTTTTAAAAAAATGGCATCCAGTTTTAAATTAAAAATTATAGTTCCTCATGCTGGCGACCATGAGGTGTTATTGTGACCTAGGAATACACCTACTGGTCCAAAACAAGTTGTACTTTTTAAATTTTCATTGCTGCATTTTAAAAAGCTGTATTTTCCTGTTTTATTGTCCTCAGCAACTTACATTTCAGTCATAATTTACATAATTTTTGAGTTCTGAGAAATTGATACGGAAATCTAATTAGGCTTCGAAATACCGAAAAATATTGCAGTATAATGCTAGTAAAAAAGATAGGTGCTAATGATTTGCATTCTTCGCTATAAGAGTTTAATAAAACTTTATTGCTGTTGCCATTTCAGAGCACTTGCCCATAAAGAGATTCGCACTTAATTCGTGAGAATCATCAGTTGCTTTCAATGGAGGTATCGTATAGGTGAAACAACACTACCCCCAGGTGCCTTAATTTCACCGAGCACCCCCAGGGACGAAATGTGGGGGGATCGTACCTTCTTCCACGCTCTCTGGCCTCATAGAAGGATTTTCCGATCTACAGATTTAACGTACCAATATTCGGCGTAGATACGAATGCATTTAATGGCGGCCGTCGGGACTCGAAGCTAGCATCCCAATCCCAATTCCAACGTACTTTCAATAGGCTACCTGGGATACAAATATAACTTTATTTTTAGGTTATAACATTACCAGGGACACATCTATGTATGTTCTGTAACTGTGTGGTTCTAAAAGCATAACATATTTTATATGTAATTCAATTATTGACTTAAAAGCGAAAAACAAGTCAATAACGCCTTTTCGCAAAATTCGAGTAGTTAGTTAGACCAGCAATTCCTACCGGGTCCAGGTGGATCCCTTGGGGTCGATGGAAATTTTAACAGGGTCTATAGTATTCCAGGTGTCTATTGGGGGTCTATGATAAATTTTTTTTGTTTTAAAATTTAATTTAGTTTTTAGGAATGTAATTATTAGATAATAATATCCGTTTTAATATGTATAAATACAGATTTGCATAAGGCGGAGTGATCCATGCATCTGAAGTCGAATGTCATGACGCTTTTGTGTATGCCTGGAATGCCGCCGTCGACTTTTATTTGTGCATCAACACTAGGCAAAACTGGGGAAATCCACTGGACCTTAAACACCACATGGGTCCTACCAATTCAACCATGAGAAGCAGTTTCGTATTTTCTCTTGGCGATGTTTGTACAATTACAATCTGTGTTCATGAAATCTTTTTTATACTTCTGAAATTAAAAACGAAAATAGTACAAAAATTATAAAACATAAACCTAATGAACCCCTTTTCCTAATTTTTTGTTCATATTCTTAGTGAAATTGTTATCTTTAAGTGTTTTGTGTGAAATTATTAGTATTATAATTATACTGTATACTGTATATTATAGAGAAAAGTTTGAGGGGTCGATGAAGAAACTCATTCTTTAAAAAGAGGTCGATGTAGGAAAAAGGTTGGGAACTCCTGAGTTTGACAGTTAAATGCATACCTGATTCTCCTTAAAATATTTAGTAAAATATTCGACAAACACTTACTAATAATGAGTCATGAGTGTCAACTTCATAGAACAGAGTGTCGAAAACTGTCTAAAATTCAATAAATGTGATACAGAAAACTTTTCAAAAAGTCATATAAGAATTATTAGTTTACAACACGTTGAATAGTTTTTGTGATAGTTAGAGGTCTTAGTTCAGAAAGAAATGTCAAACTATAAAAATGACGTTCTCTTGACGTTTGTTTGAACTCCACAACAACGTACATTAATGTATATTACGTGCACACTTCATTCTATGCCCCTTTCAATTTTGTCGGTGAAAGTGAGGCCCTACAGCTACAAAACCGAAACTATTCCAACGTGCAGGACGTGCATATTTTGGAAGACTGATAGAGTTTCAGGCACATCAAGTGAAGGGGAGATTTAGTGAGATGTTGTTACATATGGCTTTATTCCGGAAAAAAATCCATACAGATCAGTCAGCTCACAACATTACAAAGGATCAGGAATCAAAACAAAACAAAACAACAATATAAACTAGAAAACAACAATAAAAACTAGATACAAAATAAACTAGAAAAATATGCACAATCAAAAAGTTCAGTCACAAAGAGAGTTCATACTGGTCCTGCATCCCAACACAATTTGCTGATGTCTCCGTTTCTATTTGAGATTCTGTCGAGTTCATAGCAAGATAGGAAGTGATCGGAATTCATAACGCCTGCTCTTCGGATCGGGCAAACGTTGGTAGGAAATATACCTATTTTGAAAAGATGTTCTGCCAAGCAGCCATCCATCTCCAGTCTGTAGCCTGAATTTTGCTACTACTTCCTTGAGGGGTTTGTGGCCATACTATAGCCAACAGTCTTGAATGTTCTCCCAGGTTTTACCTTTCAATTTTTCCTCTTTATCGGAGTTGCTCATTTCTCTAATTTTTTTCAAAAACGTGTCTTTTGAGTGTATCCGGTGTAACAGGTAAAATATCGTGCTGAATGCTGGTTCCGTTTTTTGCAAACGGATCTGCCTGATCACGCTTACATTGTCTTCAATACCGACATATGATGGAATCCACCGAAAGACAATAATTCTATCCATACCTCTAAGAAGGTTTTGGGTTTGCTTGATTTCAGATAAGACCATAGTCTCAGAACAGTGATTTTCCGTGACTGCTTGGATGGCAGATATAGAATCAACCAAAATAACCTGTTTGGAGAACACATTGGTTTTGTTTTATAAATTTTCGAGGGCTAAATGAATTGCGAAGATCTCGGCATCAAAAGAGTGCCATAGCCAAAAAGTTGTTATTCTTTTAGTACCACCCAGGAGGCACATGTGATTTAAGGAATATCACGGACGCCTTATATTCGCCACATATAACGCCACATATATTCTTTTATTTAATTTTAATCACTTTTTAGTCATTTCCGCTATCCACAGACTTTATAAACTGCTAACTTTTATAACTTTTTTTAATTTTTCGCACAATATTTTTACAAGCAAACTAAATTCACATGTATTCTGTTTTCAAAATCGTTAAACGCCGTTACGAAAAAGTGCAAACATTGAATTCAAAATAAACGCCACCTTGCGTATTTTTTCCGAACTAACTTACCATACAAAGCAAAATTAACTGAAAATGAATTCAAATTCTGCTTAAAGATGGCTAAAAGTATTAAAAGAAGGCATTGCCATCGTGTTCTGAGCTATTCTAAAAGTTTCAAATGTCTAGCTAGTCGGGAACTTAGTTAAAAATCGATTGCAAGATTTGTACTGAACAAAGACTCAAACAAGAAGCGAGTTAATAAAAACGTAGTAATATATATATATACATATATATATATATATATATATATATATATATATATATATATATATATATATATATATATATATATATATTCTAGAATTTTATACTTGAGAGATTACGCATGTATTTCTGTTGAGTTTATAAAAATATAGATAACTGTAAACATAACAATCATCATTTTAATAATATGAGGCAAAGAAAAACAAATAAAAACGGGACATCTACCGTTTCTTTGTGTAAAATAATTATCTATATCTATGTTAGAAAAACTACATTCCTGGGGAGTTCTGTCCACCGTAAACAAGTGAATTCATAGTGAAACTACTTTTTGCATAGCCTGAAAAAACAACTTCAGGACTCTATTACATAGTTCATCGGATCACCTTTGACATTGTATCCCAAGTTCAAGGCCACATCATGCTATGTTACCCTTAGGAATTTAAAATAATTCCACAGCAGATACTCTACAATTACCAAAGAGCCCCCCTGATACATCTTGACGCGTTTGGGAACCTCATCTTCTAAGCCCATCAAACAAACACTCCTCTGACGTCAAACGAAAACTTAACGAGATAGTAGGTAATTATTAATGACATTTTGTCAGGGATCACGTGGTGATGTGCATGCAATGTGTCAAGCAAAATGAAAGAGAGAGAAACAGGAGAGATGAAAGAACCGGAAAATTATTTTGCTCTCTGGGAGTTTTATGTTGCAAGGTGTTTTATGTTATTTGCATCGGTAATAGACACTTTGTGTCTAAATGTTTTTAACCCTTCAGCGGGCGTACAAAGTTCAACATTTTCGTAATTTTGAATGGTTTGTTTTTACATGTAAGGTTTGGAACTTCTAAGCAGTTTCTATTTATAGCTACACCCTTTCTAATGCAGGTATGATTTTCTGACCCTCCTGTTCTTTTCCCTTCATTGTTAGTCGTTATTTAACCATGGTAAACCAGCGATTATACTGGATTACAATACGACAAAAGCAGGAGTTGATGTAGTCGATCAAATATGCAGCTATTGCACGGTATCCCGCATATCTCGAAGATGGACTCTCTCGTTGTTTTTTAGGTTTTTGGACATAATAGGAATCAATTCGCAAGTTGTCCTTAGATCCAATAAATCGGACATTTTTCAAATAAGGCGATTGTATCTGCATTCTTTGGCCTTTAATTATAAATATATCTCAATATTATCAACATTTTATATCTTGTCATAAAAAGCAGAATTATTATTTTCAATTTGAAAAAAAAAGTTTATTATAAAAAGAATTATCAAGGTTGAAAGAGACGTTTCACTTTGTGCCACGCGCCTGCTGGTATTAAAAAAATAGGCACGCCTGCTGAAGGTTAAATGTATATATTTTTAACTTAATTTTTTGTAACTTTACCTTTTGGCTTTGCATTTAAATTGTATCTACTAATTGTATTTAAAATAATATATTCAGATAATAATACTCGTAAAACTCCGATGCATCGACACTCTTCTTCTTCTGATGAATGCATCTATATTTCATTTTTAAATTCGATTATTAACAGAGTGCCGATGTTTTTAATGTTATAGTTTTAATAGAAATTTTTATAGTTGCAATCGGTGTGTTTGCACTTACATTGTAGTGGCGAATTACGATAATGTATTCAAATCCTTATACTCCGGAAGAAACATATTCGTCGGCTCCATACGTATTGCATAAAAATTCGATTAATAACAATCAGCAGGGGCATTTAAGCGCATACTATTTACGCAAATTCATATAATTTTACCCCTTATTTTTTGCAAACAGATTGCAAATATGATTTAGAGCAATACCCACACATTCTAATACTAGTAAACAAACAGTTGCATAGATAACTTTTTGCTTGTCGTCGCTTGCATATTCGATTTCCAATCGGATTTATAACAACGTGTCGACGTTTGCAAGGGAATGCGTTTTACAGAAACTTTTATCATTGCATTTGGCGTATTTTCATTTAGAGTACAGCGACGAATTTGAATAATGTATCCAAATTCTGATACTCGTAAACAAATGTGCATTAATATCTTTCTGCCTGCAGTTACTTGCGTACTTTATTTCTAATAATTCCATGAATATCATTTTTTAGAGGGCCCATGGTAGCCTAGTGGTAGAGTGTTGGTCTTGGGTCTTGGGTTGCTCGGTTCAAATCCAGACGAACTACATTAAATACCTTCGCGTCTAGGTCAGATACCGGGTCGTCAAATCTGTACACCGGAAAGCACGATGTGAGAGAGGGTGGGAGGAGGTACGATCCCCCCAAATGTCTCCCCTGGGGGCACTCAGTCAAAATTGAGGTGGAATCAGGGGGTGATGTTGGGTCACTTATTATTCCCCCATTGAAAGCGACTAACAATTCTCGAGTATCAAGTGCAAATGTCTTTATGGACAAGTGCCCCGCATTGGCAAAGAACATTTTATCGATGTTTCGAAAGATACTCATTTTACACTATTTTTTAATAAATTCCTTCCTTCTCGCTCCTGAGAAAACCACGGGGTGAGGTTTCGCTCTCTATTTCTCGTGCCTGTGATATTTCCAGGCTGGAATATTCAAAAGTAACACACCAAAAAGATTAAAAATAATCCATTTAATTTACCTTGAAAAATTTTAATTTCTTATTTTACATACCAGATGGCAGCACAAGATTATTTATAATGTAAGTGGGGATGGGTTTTTTTTAAAAAAAACTAGATGTGGCAGATCAAGAAATAAATGGAATCCTCCGCAAAAATAGGCACTTTTTACTGTTTTCTTGAAAATTATGCGATCGTTAAGGGGTTAAACATACCGAGACGGTATACACATACCGGGGCACCGTATAAGTAAACCAACATCCCCTCTGGTGCCACCTGAATTTTGCCAGATCACATCGATTGCAGCTTTGATTTACTATGAAGTATACAGGTTCTAATACCGTAAATATTCAGATGCATCTATATCCATCTGCTGGCAACTACATCCGTATTGGATTTAATATATTTATTTTATTTTATTTATCAACTAGCTGAATATCCGTACTTCGCTACGGAGTACATTCAAATTACATACAACAATCAATGTAGGCAATTAATACAAATATATATATATATATATATAAATACATATATATATGTATATATATATATATATATATATATATATATATATATATATATATATATATATATATATATATATATATATATATATATATGTGTGTGTGTGTGTGTGTGTGTATATATATATATATATATTTGTATATATATATTTATTTATTTATTTATTTATAAGAAATACAACGATCAATGTATGCAACAGAGGAAAAAAAATACAAAAAAAAATATTTAAAAAAATTGTAACGATATTTTTATAGACAAAATAATGTAGAAGAAAATATTCAAATTAAATCTAATAGAACATACTAAAGAATATAGTACAGTTAATATAGTACATTTTGAGGAACATATCTTTTACTGCATTTTAATATTTTTTTGGATAATGTCCAATCATCTGCCGCATTAGTAAGAAAAAATTTTTTTTGTTGATTTCGCTGTGACGCAAAATTAGTTTAAAGTAGCATAAAAAGAAAAGAAACCACGTGATCAGCATTTAATAAATTAAATTCTAAAAATTAATCTTAAAATTCCCCAAAAATCAGAAAAGGGAGGCAAAGATTCGAAAAATATTTCATTTTAAAGGACTTTTTATGATCTTTCTCGCGATATCAATTTTATAACCCTGAGATATTATTTTAAATGCAAACTTAAAAAAAGTTACAAAAACAGCTTAAAAATTTAATTTAAAAAAATCTAAGAAGAATTTTTCAAAAATCTTTCTTATTGCAAACCTACACTATAAGAAGAATCGCCATGCAAAATTTCAGCCCTTTAGGTCCAGCTGTTTGGTCTGTGTGTTATAAATGTCAGTCAGTCAGTCAGTTAGTTACGAAACTGTTTTATATACTATATAGATAATTGTTCGCCCATTTCCTTCACACTCTGACATTTTTTTTCTTTTACAAACTATCTAAAATGTCAAAGCTATTATTACAGCTTAAACCTGCCCTTGAAGAGGGGTATTATGATAGTCCATTACTAGTTTCCCTTGAATTAATGTGAACACTTTTCCTGCTAAGGCAAAGTATGTATTTAAATTTTAAATTTTCTTTGTAAACTAAGCAGTTTATTCAAATGATTAATAGTTAAGGAATAGAGTTTCTCTGCAACTAATAAGAATATTTTCCTTACAAAGACATAGGATAACTTTTTATTTTAATCATTCTTCGTCAAACTGAAGAAAATTATACAAAAATAATTCATTCAAGGACTACTGCCCTTCAAAATGTGACAGTGGTGTATCGATAGGGATGTTGAAATTAGCAGGTTGTTGAAAGGAACAGATAACTTCATTTGCTAATATTTCTATGGTGCCCGGTATAAAGAGCTTAAGTCAAAAAAAGTGATTTTTTGATATTTGTTTTTATTGATAAAAAAATCTTTTGACTTCTATAAAGGCTTAAGTCTATCAATTTTGTATACAAAAGTACATTTCTTTTTACAAAAGACTCAAGTCGAAATTATTGCTCAGCGATTGGTATAAAAGCCAATAACTTGGTATATTTAAATCACTGTTTTTGGCTTAACCCTTTCCTTACGGTGTGGGATAGCATGTATCCCAAGAATACGGGCTCAAGGAATATATATATATATATATATATATACACATATATTTATATATATAACCCCCTAAATGGCCGTTCTTACAAAGGGGGTATGAAAATTCCCTTTATAAAGAGAGAATCGGAAAAATGGGCCCCGTAAGCTAAAGGTTAAGCCCTTTATACCGGGCACCATATATATATATATATATATATATATAAACAAGTCGGTATTATATTAGAATTTTATCACTTCACCTAACACATATTACAAGTAGAACGGATTCAAAAAGTTTTAGTGAATCGTTTATCGTCGTTTTTGTCATTTTAGAAGGAAACTAAACAATACGCCATTTATTTAAGCGATATCACATATGTGACTACAGTAATTTTATGTATATCTATGACGACTATAAATTGAAATTCAAGGTAGAAACATTAATTATGTATATAAAACCATATATGTGAAGATATATATATATATATATATATATATATATATATATGTGTGTGTGTGTGTGTGTGTGTGTGTGTGTGTGTTTGTTTGTTTATAGATATAGATCTGCGGGAGCTATTATATGTTGTGCGCTGGCCTTCAGTACGCGCCTGGAAGAAAAACTTTTCCACTCTTTTTAAAACATAATGTTCATGATAATCTTTTAATAGCTCCTCTACCTAATATAAGCAGTCATTTCCTATTCAAATTTTAAACCCATCAAATTAGTCCAATTATGCTGTCTTCTCTAGCTCCTAAAGCCCCATTTAACGTTCAAAACAGAAAACAATAAAACAAAATCACTGTTAAAAGTCTTACATCTCTGTCTTTATTTATATAAAATATTTGTCTACGTGTATAAAGAATTTCAGGGCTAATCATAAATAGTGATCTTCTTAGATTATTTGCGCTAATGCCCGTAGAATGGATGGAATCCATCTGTATTATCTTCCGCCTTTCCACAACCACTTATAAAAATTTGCCTATTGACATTCAGTTGTGAACTGTTCATTAATTCATTATTTCAAGGTTCTCCATCCAAAATTAAGATAGGAAAAATAATTATACATTTATTTTTTTATAAAATATGTTTTCATGGGATTCACGATGCCCACACTTAGTTTGTTGGGAAGCGGTAATGCAAATTTCGGAAGAAACTTGGAGCTCCGCCTGCCTCTCGTCACGACTGACGTGTCGAACTGACTTTGTTAAAAGAGACTAACGAAGCTCTGTGTGTTGAATCGTTCATGGGTTTATTTGATGGTTAGTTGTTCTTGCTTAGTTGTCATGCAGTTCGTGTGAATAAATTCTTATTTTTATGAAGAACTTTGTCATTCTTCGAACATTCTACTGTACTCTACTGAATACGTAGACGAATTCACAGACGAAATTGACTACACAGTTGTTGATTAATATACGATGTTGTATGCCTTCATCAAATGTTAAAAATTGAGCACTTCGGTATAAATATTTCCCAAAACGTAGTGTCCATTTCGGGACACGGCTGATTCTCTCCTGATTTTGACGGGGGAAGTGAATACCACCTTTGAAGACACACTAGTTTAATACATATAGTGACGAACATGCAAAACAATTTACAAATTAACACGCGCAGACAGCACAAAGATATAGGGAACATTGATTATCATGGTCTCAGAGCCGATTATCATGGTCTCTCTCTATCATGGTCTCATTGATTATCATGGTCTCTCTCTATTCCCCAGCCCATAGATCGCCAAACCGTCGATCGCGAGCTACTAGTAGCTCGTGGTGAAATTTTATGTAGATCACGGTCTCGCTCAGGTTGGCTAATCTGAAGTTGCACTGCTCAGCTCGATGAATCACAAAGGGATTTATTACCTTGTGTTGTGAATACAACAGCTTTACGGAATTTCTGACTTACTATTGTATAATGCACCAGCAGTCATTATGTGGGAAGTTCTTAAGAATGAACATTGTAATGAAAACAGTCGTAGATGTATTAAATAAAGTGAGAGTACATGTACTTTAGGAACGTTTTTTCAGGGCCCTGACTGAAGAGTTAGAATGCCAATATGGTGATCTATTGCTTCATACACAAGTTCGTTGGCTTAGCAGAGGCAGAGTTTTGAAATGTTTCAAAAAGTTGTTTCCTGCTTTGGTAATGTTTTTTTTAAAAATGAGGAGAATCTTTCCCTGAACTAGAAGATCCGGTTTAGCTGCAAGATTTGCTTTTCTTGCAGACATCACCGAAAAGCTAAATATCCTTAACTTGCAGCTTCAAGGTAATGATAAAGATATTGGTGGAACAATTTCAGATGTGGTTTCATTCTCAAAAAGCTGGAGCTGTGGGAGAAAAAATCTCATCCAGGGTGAATACAAGCACTTTGCTTGTTTGAAGCAAACCCTTGACAAGCAATGCTCTTCACAGCCTCCTTACAACAACAAAGAATACATTACAATTCTTTCAGATTTGAAGTCAATTCAATCAACGCTCTTAAGACTTCAAAAACATTCTAATTGTAGCGCAGTTAATCAAATCTCCTTTTATGGATATTGATGCTGAAGAATTATTTACTTGAGTCATTCTCAACATTTTGAAGAAGACAACGTAGCAGTGGAGATGGGACTGATCGACATTCAAAATGACCTTTCTTTAAAATCACTCACGTACGATCTGAAAATATTTGGCCTTTTGTTCCTAAGGGAAAATGTCCAATTTTGGTTCAGGTTGGTGTACGAGTGAAGGCAATGTTCAGCTCTACATATCTGTGCAAGGTTTCTTTTTCGAGTATGAAGTTTATAAAATACAAGTACAGAAACAGACTGACATTTGGACAACTGCATTCGAATGGCAGCTACGACCTACTCTCCTAACATTAAATAATTGTTGATGACAAATGAGAGTGCCATCCTTCTCATTAAACTTAAATAGCCAGATGAAAAAAATTTTGTTTCTTACTCTTCTTTTTAAATATTTTACAATATAAACAATTTTATTCAATGGGATGTAATATTTACTAGAAATGTAAGTTTATAGGTAATAAATAAATGTGTGATTTAGAAAATGTAATTATTTTTGTCTTGTTTCTTTCGGTAACTCACAGTAAGATTTACGAACAGTACGGTTGCTCAGTGGTTTCAAAGTTTGGCGACCACTGCCGTAGCCCCACGGAAGCTCTCGGTTCCAGCAACCATCTCGCCGATGCATATTTCTCGAAGTATATTCGTTGTAGGCGGGATCCACACACACTCTTATACGAGTATCTCGACTACCTTCTGCTATTAAGCAAGTCTTGGAAACTGGAAGACTGTCTTATCTTAGGAATAATTTTCTTTGAACTTTAAATGCACCTCTAATTCGAAATATTTACTACATCGATAACTGTATAGTAGAACTTTGCGATTTGAAATCCCTACCCCTAGACATAAACATGTACGATGAAGTTCATGCAGGATGTTGATGATGATATGAATTGACTCTGTACCGACAAGCACAACTTTCTGGATTCTATTTTTAAGAAACTTACATTAAACTAGTTGGTACCGTCAAAATATGACTGTTGAATAGTAAATAAATGTACTAATACACAAATTATACTCAACACATCATTGCCAAATGTTGAAAATCATAATATTAAGAATAGAGAAATACACTTTAACAAATTACTATTGAACCCAATAATAAGAAATATGGCTCTTCAATGACAGAGATTCCTCTGAATAAATAAATTAACGTGTTCATGCGGCCTCGTGCTTAGTAAGTATTTAAAACAGGATTTAAAAATGTCACTGAGCATGCGCAGAAACAAATTAATGTGTTTATGCGGCCTCGTGCTTAGTGAGTATCTAAAGCAAAATTTAAACATATCACTGAGCATGCGCAGAAAGCAATTTTTAAAAATTGTAAATTAACTCTAATTAATAGAAATTGCGGTTACAAAAACCAAGTTTGAAGCATATTTTTCTCTTACGGACTGCCCAAAAATCGGCTTAGCAACTTAGATATATAATAACATGCGGTTTGAAATATTTAAGGAAATTATGCAAAAGGAGAAATATACATTTTTATTATTAAATAAAAAAAATTAAGTTGAAACTGGTCTATTTTTCAAATAATTAGAAAATTATTTGAATCACAAGCTTGGTTCAGACTTCATGAAAGTTAAGAACATTTAAACATACGGCTGTCGGTTTAATTAATATATAGTTATCAATTATAAAATGTGAAAATGCAGTAAAAGTAAAACAAATTAATAAGCAATGGTTCATGTTCTCTAAAACTTTTTGGGAACTACATACTCTCACAAACTTTGCTCAAATATTCCGGAACTCAATTGTGAGACTTTCAAAAATTACAGTGTTTTCCTACACCTGAATGAAAGGAGAATATATGAAACTGGAACTCAAAATGGAAGGAAATTATCAGAGAATTCATACAAAGGTAAAATGTCACGCAACAACAGTTTTTATCTTCGCTGTGTTTCTATTCATGTACAGCGAAAAGCGAAATCGTGAGAAAATAATATAGGGTAAGCACAATGAAACTTCACTTCAATTGTCCTATATAGAGCAAACAGCGTCATGCTTCATTCCTGTCCCTTAAATTTTGAATAAAAATTCAGTATTCTGATATTTATGTGCATTCCTTAGAAACAAAAACGTCACAGATATCCGTTTGATGCCCTGCTTTGCAATAAAATTTCTGTCTCATAGACAAAATTTGATTGGAATTAATATTTTTTAGAATGATATTAACACTATTCCTTTAAGATAACAATATCTGTACAATGAAGATTTTTAAAAACTTAATTTTTCATGATTCGGGACAAAGAAATTAATGTACAGGGTGGTTATAATTAAAGTTCCACTTTGAAACGGCCATAAAAGTAAAACTACTGCACCAAATGTTATCAAACTTGGTAATAGTTTAAAGGAGGTAATGGGAATTTCTTTTCCTACAAAAAAAAGTTCAAAAACTCACCACCAGGGAGGAAATGGCGCTGTATGCAATATTGTTAAACGAAATAAGGGTCGGAATCTAGCTTAACCTTTTGTTACTCGGGTTTAACATTTTGTATACCCTTAAGAAACATTGACCTAAACAAAATTACCATTTAAAGTGTGCGCATTCCGGAAATCGTTTTCTTACAGATCGCTGATTTGTGAATTTCAAAGCTTGAATTCGGCCCTAAGAATGAAGATATCGGTTTAAAACGTGTTTAATCGTTTCTAAAACGAAACTGTATGTGGGGTTATGCAAAACCGCAGTGGCTTGTAAATGGCTTACGGGAGGAAGAAGCAAATGATTTATGCAGATACGCTTTACACGTCCTTTGATTTTCCAGATAAAAGTGAGCCTGTTTGTCAGAGTTCTCATTGTTATGAATCGACAATGCCTCCAATAAACCGATGTCTTCGTGTCTTATTTCGTTTAACAATATTGCATATAGCGCCATTTCCCCCCTGGTGGTGAGTTTTGAACTTTTTTTCCGCGGAAAAGAAATTCCCATGACCTCCTTTAAACTGTTACCAAGTTTGATAACATTTGGTCCAGTAGTTTTCCTTTTATTACCATTTCAAAGTGGAACTTTAATTATAACCACCGTGTATATTTAAACTTAATTATGTCTGATTATGCACAAGAAAGCATTGAACTAAAATAAATTTGAAATTGTTTTACGACGGAACTTAAGCAACAGATTAAGTATAATGGATAGGTATACTTGTTTATAATTTTTTCTTCTAATGGCGTAAAATAGATGTAAGGTTTACATAAGATTCGATTCCCAATAATCGAACTTTTAAGTGAATAAAGTTAAAGAAGCCGCTTTAGATATGCTAATTTCGGCATACGCGGTTGGTATAAATACCAAGCAGCTAGATTAAAGAAGGATCGACGAAGTGTTCACGAAGGGAGAGGAAGTGAAAGGAGGAGTAGAGCGGACGAAACGAAGTATCGAGCTGGAGCTAGGCTTAGAGTCTGGTTTAATGATAGTTGAGTTTTGCGAGCAGCCGCTCGAGGCATAGCTAGGTTGCTTCAAACCTACGCGAGTTCTTGTTGGGCCCAGAGTTTACGAAGCAGCATTGCTGGTCGACTTTCCGAAGTTTTTGTGAGTATCTCAAGTTGTATTTTCATTGCATGAATAGTTAGACCAGAAAATATATTGAATTGTATTTCCCTTGCATAAATATTATATATCTCGTACTAGTAGTGCGCTTGCTTTATGTTGAAAAGCAAAATTTACAATTGCAAATATTTGAATAAACATTGTTGTTATGTAAGAACTGTGTTTGAATGAAATTATTTAGAGTGCCACTTCAAGATATACATACCAAAAGTTAGAGTAGAAGTGCATATTCTCTATATAGAGAATGATGGAAAATTGTTTCACAATAGTATACAATTAAAATGCATATTATTCCCGTAAATCTTTCCACAAGTAAGCCAAATTATACGACAGATGTATTTGTATTATGATTGTAAATTTGTTTCTTGTGGGTGCTTATGGTTTATTTTATATACACTTCTTGATACTGCAGTTTATAGTCTCTGTAAGCCTTACCATCCTAGAGGATGGTCAAATAGATTTGAGCACAGGATACGACTAAATTCTCTCTCCAGGAAAAACGAATAGTAATATCAATCAGGGGATTGTCGCCGTCTTATCATAATCTTTGTCTTGTCAAAACGTCCAATCACACCGAGGATAAAACGGTCTAGGAGTTAGTTAAAGCACGTGCAAGAGATTCATGTAAGTCGCATGCGTAAACTCCTCATGTGGGCTCTCTCTAAAGAATTTTTCTCTATATACAGTCGAACCTCCATATATCGAAGTAGCGAAATGCCGGAAAAAAATTCGATCTATAGAAATTTCGATATATAGAATTGATCTTAGTTTTATCATAATTCTCCTAAAACATTAAAATTAAAGCTCATTTTCGTATATGAAACTCCATTTCTAATTTATATGCGAATCACATTAAATGAAAGTTAATAACTAAAAAAATGAATTAATATGAAAGATTTATTGAGTACTATATACCTTTAAAAAACAATCCAGACAGTGGTTACAGAGATCAGAGTTGCATTCTTTTTTTTAAAAACTACGAATGTCTTGCTGAACAGCCAGCTTTGCGGAAAGTTCATCAAAGAAATGCTCGCATTTATTCAGTCCACTAAAAACTTCATCAGGGACATTTTTCGCGAATTGAATTCCACGACATATTGTTTCAAACGCCAAAAATTGGGAGATTTTACTCTAAAATGGAATAAAATCTCCCAATATGTCGTGAAAGAAAATTTCGATATATAGAGATTTTTTCGATATATAGTAACAGTTTTTCTATGTAATGAACATGGAGATTTGCTGAGAGTTCGATATATAGAAAATTTCGATATAGGGAAGTTCGATATATGGAGGTTCGACTGTATACTATATGGGTTTGTTTCAGACCTAGACTGATAGCTAATAACGAAAAGATTTATTTTTCTGTATCTTTAACCGGATAAATTCTCAAATATATATTTATTTTGTATGCAAATATTAACGCCAAAAATACACTTTAAAATGTTTACATATTATTTTTAAAACATACCTGTAGTTGCAAACACACTTTTTTTAGCTACTCGTTTGTTTTCTATCCTATTTTGACTATGATTTTGACTTTATTTATGTTTAAAACCTTCCATTAATAGAAACAACATCACAGGCAAAGAGAATATGTTTATTGGTTAGAAAGAGAGCTCGTGACATCTTACAGCATAAATTGTGCCTCTGTCAGCAAAATCTTCGCATCTAAAAGTTAAATGCTTTCATAGTTGACAAGAAGTTCTACCGGATTAAGAGGTTTTTTGTTATAAGCAGGGATACGTAATTTTCGTATTTACGAAATGGATGCGAATAAATGAAAATTTGCCAATATGAACGAATAAATGCGAAAATTATTTTTTTACTACTTTTCAGTGAAAACTCTGTGATAAACGGCTTTTTAAACGAAATTAGGTAATAATAGTAATAATTTATTAACATAATTGCTTATCTAAGCCAATTCACGGTCTTTAAATGAGAGATCTCACGCTCGAAGATTGCTTATTACTTATTGCTAAAGACTTAAGGCTGCTATTTACTAACCCCATTGGATTCGCTCACCTCAATGTTAACCTATGGAGAAAATTTGTCCACGGATTGCCGACTTGGGATTCAAAGATTTTTTTTTTAAAAATTGTACTCCGTCATAGAGCACGTCCCGTATGCAATTAAGTCTGACGTGTTACAGTACGTATAGTACACAAAGTCATTTGTACAAGAAGGGAGAATTACTTGCCACCCTCTCGGTCATTAAGGGTACATAGTTCCTCCATAGCAACGACCCAGCAACCATTTTTTAACCAATCATATATCTGAAATGTGTTAATTGTTCTAGAACATTTTCTGACCTCTGCGTTTTCGGTGCTGGGAAGTTTTAACGTTTTTTTGAGTCAGTTGAAAAAAAGCTGCTACTGTGAGATTGCTCTAGGTTGTCCGCTCTTCAGTCCCAGTCGCCATTTTTGTATGCTGAGATTTCTGGTCTGCCTTTGGACCAAGTTTAGTACAACAATGAGTGATAACCATCAGTCAATAAGAAAGGTGGTGGTAAGTAATAATAATTTGTAATATATTTTATCAGGCGGGAATAATTAATAAATATAGCTAGGTTTTATTATGTGTTCAAATACTTTCTTAATGCATGTAGATAATTATTATGTTGTTTCTGTGCAAATTGTAACTAACGATAAAATTAATTTTAAATAATAAGAAGAGATATTAAATGCTAATATTATTTACTTAAATTGAGTTTGTTTTTCTAATTATCTCAGCCATGTGTAAGAATATGTTTTCTTCAATTAGCAATTTTAAAAAGTGCCACTATACGATCATCTATTTTATTACATGCTCTAATTCCACATAATATTGCTTATGGCAATTTTGGACTTAATCCATGACACTTGCAGCCGTGATTGCTGGCCATTTATTTAAGGGGGCACCGTATAGGTGGCCAGCATAACCCCTACAAGCCGGTCCCGTAATTTAGAACCGATTCAAGTGCCGAGACCGGAACACCTGACCACGCACCTCCAGAGATAAATTTGAGAACTTAAAAGACTTTGCAGTTCCGACTGATTTTACGTGCACCAGCCGTAAAATCCGGAATGAAAATATATTCCAAAATATGGAACGTCCAAAAGCGTATGTTAAACATGCTAAAAAATGTTTTTGGGATATTAAAAACAAGACAAAGTGAATTCATGGTCATCTTTGCTTTATCACAAGCAGATCTACCTGAATTACTATAATTATTTTTTAATGTCAAGGATCAATGGTATATACACAGAACAAGGAAAATGTCACCGTTTATTGACGTCAGAATCACACTTTAACAGTCAATTAAAATTCACGGTGAAGAGAAATGTGCTTACGTCAATTCAAACAAAGTATAAATTTCTCAGATAGATATCTGTCTGAATGTTGTCGCGTTCATAAACAATTAAGACTCTGTGACAAAATTTTTTTTGTTAGCTTCGGGGAAACTGTTTTGATTACAAAAATTTATTCTCAAATAAAAAGTGTTTTTATTCTATCTGGGTACTAGTAGAAGTAGTAGTTGTTGTTATCTATGTATATAAAACATCCCTAACTGACTGACTGACTGACATACTACGAACAGACCAAACCGCTGGACCTAAAGGGCTGAAATTTTGCATGGCGATTCTACTTATAGTGTAGGGGTGCACTAAGAGAGATTTTGAAAAATTCTTCTTAGATTTTTTAAAATTAAATTTTAAGCTTTTTTGAAACATTCTTTAAAGTTTGCATTTAAAATAATACTCCGAGGATTATACAATTTATATCGCGAGAAAGATCATAAAAGTTCCTTTAAAATGAAAGTTTTCGAATCTTTACCTCCACTTTCTGATTTTTGGTGAATTTTTAAAGATTAATTTTTAGAATTTAATTTATTAAATGCTGATCACGTGGTTTCTTTTCTTTTTGTGATACTTTAAACTAATTTTGCGTCACATACATTACAACAAAATGCATTGACAAAATTTTTTACCTTCTATTTTTTTCATTCTATGGACTATTTTTTTCATTCTACGGGCATTAGCGCAAATAATATAAGAAGATCACTATTTCTGATTAGCCCTGAAATTTTTTATACGCGTAGACAAATATTTTATATAAATAAAGAGAGAGATGTAAGATTTTTAAGAGTGATTTTGTTTTATTGTTTTCTGTTTTGAACGTTAAATGGGGCTTTAGGAGCTAGGGAAGACAGCATAATTGGACTACTTTGATGGGTTTAAAATTTGAATAGGAAATGACTGCTTATATTAGGTAGAGGAGCTATTAAAAGATTATCATAAACATTATGTTTTAAAAAGAGTGGAAAAGTTTTTCTTCCAGACGCATACTGAAGGCCTGCATACAACATATAGTAGCTCCCGCAGATCTATTTCTATAAACAAACACACACACACACACACACACACACACACACACACATATATATATATATATATATATATATATATATATATATATATATATATATATATATATCTTCACATATATGGTTTTATATACCTACTTAATGTTTCTACCTTGAATTTGAATTTATAGTCGTCATAGATATACATAAAATTACTGTAGTCACATATGTGATATCGCTTAAATAAATGCGTATTGTTTAGTTTCCTTCTAAGGTGACAAAAACGACGATAAATGATTCACTAAGACTTTTTGAATCCGTTCTACTTGTAATATGTGTTAGGAGAAGTGATAAAATTCTAATATAATACCGACTTGTTTATATATATATATATATATCTATGGTGCCTGGTATAAAGGGCTTAAGCCAAAAACAGTGATTTAAATATACCAAGTTATTGGCTTTTATACGAATCGCTGAACAATAATTTCGACTTGAGTCTTTTGTAAAAAGAAATGTACTTTTGTATACAAAATTGATAGACTTAAGCCTTTATAGAAGTCAAAAGATTTTTTATCAATAAAAGCAAATATCAAAAAATCACTTTTTTTGACTTAAGCTCTTTATACCGGGCACCATAGAAATATTAGCAAATGAAGTTATCTGTTCCTTTCAACAACCTGCTAATTTCAACATCCCTATCGATACACCACTGTCACATTTTGAATGGCAGTATTCCTTGAATGAATTATCTTTGTATAATTTTCTTCAGTTTGACGAAGAATGATTAAAATAAAAAGTTATCCTATGTCTTTGTAAGGAAAATATTCTTATTAGTTGCAGAGAAACTCTATTCCTTAACTATTAATCATTTGAATAAACTGCTTAGTTTACAAAGAAAATCTAAAATTTAAATACATACTTTGCCTTAGCAGGAAAAGTGTTAATATTAATTCAAGGGAAACTAGTAATGGACTATCATAATACCCCTCTTCAAGGGCAGGTTTAAGCTGTAATAATAGCTGTGGCATTTTAGATAGTTTGTAAAAGAAAAAAATGTCATATTGTGACGGAAATGTGCTAACATTTATCTATATAGTATATAAAACAGTTTCGTAACTAACTGACTGACATATATAACACACAGACCAAACAGCTGGACCTAAAGGGCTGAAATTTTGCATAGCGATTCTTCTTATAGTGTAGGGGTGCACTAAGAAAGATTTTTGAAAAATTCTTCTTAGATTTTTTTAAATTAAATTTTTAAGCTGTTTTTGTAACTTTTTTTAAGTTTGCATTTAAAATAATATCTCAGGGTTATAAAATTGATATCGCGAGAAAGATCATAAAAATTCCTTTAAAATGAAATCTTTTTCGAATGTTTGCTTCCCTTTTCTGATTTTTGGGGAATTTTAAGATTAATTTTTAGAATTTAATTTATTAAATGCTGATCACGTGGTTTCTTTTCTTTTTATGATACTTTAGACTAATTTTGCGTCACATGCATAACAACGAAATCGACAAAAAAAAAATTTTCTTCCTAATGCGGCAGACGATTGGACATTATGCAAAAAAATATTAAAATACAGTAAAAGAAATGTTCCTCAAACTATACTATATTAACTGTAGTATATTCTTTAGTATGTTCTATTAGATTTAATTATAATATTTTCTTCTACATTATTTTGTCTATAAAAATATCCCTTGCAATTTTTTTACAAATATATTTTCTCTTTTTTTTTGTCATTAATTGAATACATTTACCGTTGTATTTAACTTGAATGAACTCCGCAACGAAGTACGGGTTTTCAGCTAGTTTCTAATAAATCTTGGCCGGAAATATTCCAAACCAGGCCCATATCGGCTAATGGGCTCAGGGGTGCGGCTCCAGTTTATAATGGCACCACGAGGGCCGAAGTCCGATTTAGCTAGGTGCCACCTCAATTTCGACCGACCAACCCCACGGGCAATATTTGGGGGGATCGTACCCTCTTCCACCTTTTTTGATCTCAAAAAGGGACTTTCCGGTCTACTGATTTAATATGCCCATATCAGGTCCTAGACACGGAGGTATTGAATGACGCTTGTCGAGATTCAGCCCGACTTCCCTCAGCACCGAGAGCCGACGCGCTACCACCAGGCTACCTCGGGCCCTATTTGAATAGTATCTACATCAGACCTGCACAGCTTGAAGTGTGATGAGGGTCATATTACTTTAGAGAAAGCTGCTGAAAGCCGCAAGAAAATAGGTTAGGTGGAAAAGTGAATAATATTTTATCTGACAAAAAATAAATTGCTGATTATTTTCTGAAAATTTCTATATATTTAAGTTGCTAAGCCGATTCTTTGGGCAGTCCATCAGTGAAAACTTTTGCATCAATTTATTTCATTTTGGTCTTAAGCAAAAGATTTTCATCTATAGGTGTGTCACATTTGGTTTTTGTAACCGCAATCTCTATTAATTAGCGATAATGTATAATGAAAAATTTCTTTCTGTGCATGATCAGTAACATTTTAAAAATCTGGCTTTAGTTACTCACTAAGCACGAGGCTGCATAAACACGTTAATTTGTTTGTTCCGAGGAATCTCTCTAGCTCTCTCTGCCTGACATTTTTATTTTTAATTATGTTTGTGAGATATAGAACTAAACCTGGCTTTGAAATTGTTTATTGAGTAACCCTATTTCTTTTTATTGGGTTCAATTGTAATTTTAAGTGTTTATCTCTATTCTTAATATTATGATTTTCAACATTTGGCAATGATGTGTTGAGTACAAATTGTGTATTAGTATATTTATTTACTATCCAGCCGTCATGTTTTGACGGGTACCAACTAGTTTATATTTATTACTTAAATTACTTTCGTAATATTAAAAACCTAAAAATAATGTACCTTATTTTTATATTATAATATTATGCGTCTTCACAAAATACTTCGTGGGACACAAAGCGATTGCTGGCGGGCCGCATATGGCCCATGGGCTTATGTTATGAGGGCCTGATCTATATGAATATGATATTATTCCGTTATAGACTTTTCAATTTCTACATATGCAGCTTTTATATAGTTAAGAATCCCACAACTGCAATATTGTAATTATAAATTTAAAAAATCTATACTAATATATAAAGAAAGAGAGCGGATTTTGTATGTGGAGGGTAATCTCCGGAACCACTGCACCTATATGAAAAATTCTTTCACTATTTGAAAGGTGCATTAATCCAGATGGACATAAGCTATATATTATGTATATCTGATCTGTAGAAAGAAAGTTAGGGGCGTAAATGTTGAGCTGATGCTTCACCTTTACAATTTTTCCTTTGTCAACCACAGTCAATTAACCATGGCAACACATCAAACGATATTTTCATTTATTATCAGTAAAACATTTAACATTTGAATTTTCTTTGTCAACCATAGTCAAGTAACCATAGCAACACATCAAACTACATTTTCATTTATTATCAGTAAAACATTTAATATTTTAAAGATTCGGGTGGAGGAGGTATTGATAAATACAAAAGGGATTTTTTTAAATTGGCAACGTTTAAGGGTTTATTGAAGAAAATTACATTTGGAACTTCGCTTTTTATTCGACATTTAAGGTAAAAATAAATTTACAAATTATTGGCTATCAACTAAAAATTTATTGGTATAATATTACAGAACTTTATTTAACTTATAAACTTTATGTTTTTGAATTTTTGTACAATTTTATGCACAATTTGCGTAAATCGAACTTGAATTATTGAACTTTAGATAATTGTTCAACCCGGACAAAGTCGGAACGGGCCGCTAGTAAGTAATAATAATAATTAAATGGAATTAAGTTTTCAAACTTTCCTTTCTGTCTTAAGTTGCAATCGTGCTTGATTTCACGTATTTACGTTCTTTTTATAATTTCATTGCGTCTCTCATTGTTCTAGAAGTAAAGATTAGAGGGCTATATATAGAACTAGGAAGCTATATTTCTCTTCTTGACGCTAAAATTGGTTTTCCTATGTTTGTAACAATTCGTAGTGAAGAGAAATATGTTCTTCTATTTCAAAACGATTCACAGTTTTATCAGATCAAAACCCGTTTGTCTTTTTGAAACATCTACTCGTGCCCTTGAAGTTCTACCTCTGTGACAAATATCTGTATCCTTACGAAGGTGAAATTTTTTTATTTTAAAAACTCAATCTCACGCAACATTTCTTACTGTGTAGTTGTATATATGTTTGGTATTTTTCTCTATGCATTCTTAAATTTTTAAAAAAGCAGTTTTTATTGAATTTTAAAATTTTATAATGCTAAAAATAAATTTAAATTTTCAAGTTTTTCATTTTCTCTTAAAGTTGTTTTTAGTCTTATCTCAATTATGTGAGTTCTAACCAGATTTGCCCCGTGTCTCTGATTGTTCTACTTCAAACAACATTTCATTGTATTCGTAACTGTTTTTAATGTCAAGCATTAGAGGACTAGGAGTAAACTAACGATGTTATGCATAGATTCATGCGTTTTTAATTATTCTTAGTGTCAAGTACTAGACGAATAGGAGTAAATTAATGATGTTATGCATAGATTCATGAGTCTTCAATTTTTCTTAATGTGAAGTACTAGAGGAATAGGAGTAAACTAATGAGGATAGGCATAATTTAATGGGTCTCTAATTGTTCTTAATGTCAGGTGCTAGAGGAATAAGAGTGAACTAATGATGTTATGCATAGATTTATGTTTCTCTTGTTGTTCGTAATGTGAAGTACTAAAGGTTGGTTGGTTGGTTGGTTTTTTATGGCGCAAGGTCCAAAATAGGACATGCTGCGCCAAACACAAGTCAGGAACAAAACCAGAATGAATATAAAAAATTCTTAGGTATGCATAACAAATATCGACGATATAAAAATGTGATAAAAGCAACAAGGGTAAAAAAAGCATTGGATGAAACGGTGGCAAATCCGGTGATATGCTTCTGATGACAAAAAAGTAACATATAAAATATGATAAAAACAGTGATAATAGGGCTGTGACATCGGCAGCCCCTTTTCTTTGCAAGAAATGGACTTGATTATTTACACCACATGTGCTCTCTCAAGTACTCGAAGGAGCGTTAATAGGAAGGACAGACTAATGACTTTTTCCGTTCCAGAGAGCATCTGTTGCAGATATACCTGACCTGGGGGCGACTGCCCTGTAATTTGGGGACAGTGTGATCGATGACCATCAGTAGGGGAACCTCTCCCGGACAATGGAGGCGTGCTGATGGTCGCTTAATTGACAGCTTGACGTCCGAACGGCACGAGCGGAAATGACCTAACGTTTTCGGAAGTAAGGAACAGTAAAGAATTCTCTGGAATATTCCAGGATCTAGAGCGGAGATGATAAGGCTGCCTTTTGTCTCAGGGGGACTTGCTACGCCGACCTGCTGAAGGGAGGTCGGAAGTGTGAAGGCTGAGGCCGATTTTATTCTCTTGAGAGATTGCACGGGTTTGCTCTGGTTGGAAACAGAGACCGTGGATAATATAACTTTTACCGTGGATAATATAACTTTTGGCTTGTGTTAGCCATGGAATGGATGTATTGAATGTTATCTTGTAAATATCAAGGTTTAATAAAACCTTCTTTGTACATATTGTAAGCAAATCTCCGCTTCGAATTATTTCAGTTTCGTGTTTTAGCTTGTTTCATCAAGTTTTTAAGTCGCTAGGGGCCACGTCCTGATAGGGCACACTAAAAAGGTGAAAAAACATGCAAGTAAAAAAGGGGTGGATAAACATTCACGGCACCCGATATGGTAGACCACATCAGGAGTCAAAACCAACACATAAGACATAACCGAGGCTAGTTGGTTTCGGTTCTTTGGAACAAGGTCCAAAAGGTACGAGCTGCGACAAACACCGATCAACAGCAAGAAGGAAAACGCACATATAACTTTACATATGAAAGAAAAAGAAAAACGATATAAAAGATGATAAAAACACACAAAACAAAAACGGGCATATACAAGGTGATAAGAACAGTATAGTAGTTGATAAAATGAGTATGTATAAAAGTAGACAACAGTAAATGTGATAAGAACAGCGACGTGAAATATGAGATAAAAGCAAAAGGTAAGACTGAAACCTCTGGATGGGGATCCCCCATTTTGTTAAAAGCCACGAAAGAAGAAGACAAAAACAAAAAAAGCAAAGGAGGAGTTAAGACTCCTCAAAAACAACATCATTGTCCGAGTCCTCGGACGCGTAGAAGTGTAATTCAACCGGATTCTCCGCGAGCCTCCGGACATACTGATTGTTTTTTAATATATAATTAGGGTCTTTCGCCTTCCTAAAAAGGCCAACGCATTTTCTAGGAATGGCTACTTTCTTCCTATTTCGGTTAGGAGGTATTGGAGAATCTGCGCTTATGTGATACGAGCACGATTGTTCGGGTTCGACAACATTTTGATGAGCAGAAAGTTGGGCAGTTTTGAAATTATTGGTTTTAGATGAAGTTACCTGTTTGAGTGCCTCTTTTTTATGTTGTGTCGTCAATTGTGCCTTTCTAGATTCAGAATTTTGATGAGCGGACGGTGGCGGAGATTGTTTTAGTATTTTTCCACGTGCAGAAGGAGAAGTGATAACAGAGGGGTTGGGTGGATTATTATCTGTTTGCGTACTTGTAGATATCATAACTTTTTTAACAGCGGCAGCGTATGATACACCGACTCTAAGTGTTTTAAACTCCACTAATTTCCTGGCCTCCGGGAACGAGATCTTGTTAGTTACTTTAATGGTCTGTATTTCGTTTTCCACTAACCATTTCAGAAACGAACGAGAATAAGCAACATGATGACCTCCACAATTTATACATTGCGGAGATGCTTCGCAAGTTCCACTGTCGTGTCCAACTTCTGCGCAACGGGCGCAGGTAATGGAACCATGACAAGAAACCTTGGAGTGTCCGAAGCGTTGGCATTTAAAGCATCTAAGTAGATTTGGAATATATGGTCGCTCAGAAGTACGCAGCCAAGCCATTTTCACATAACTGGGAAGGTCCGGCGAGTCGAAAGTCAGAATTAGGTGCTTTGTTGGAAGCACCTTTCCGTCCCGACGTATTGTGATGCGTTTTACTGCTGATACCTGATGGTCACGTAAATTTTCTAAAATCTCGTCCTCCGGAGTATCCATGAAAACAGATTCCGACACGACGCCACGCAACATGTTCAAAGAACTATGGGCAGATACTAAAACGGGAATTTGTCTTAAACAGTGACATGACGAAATAACGGCGGCTTCTTGTGGCGACAATAACTCAATTAATAAGTCTACCGATCTAAGTTTTCTAATTGCTTTTGCTTCTCAAATTAAAGATAGCCCTCTATTTATAAGAAACAGAGATACGTTGTTAAATGTACCTTCTTTTCTTTTCATGATAAAAAAAACGAGTATTAACAAAACCGGTCTGAACATTTGTTTGTGGTGACTTATCCCTCTCCGTGAGATTTTGCTTTAAAGTACTCATAAGCAAAGGGGATAAAATTCAGATCTCGACAGTACCACCCACCATGGAGCCCAGAAAGGGAATGCAGGATCCTGCACCAGTGCTAGCCGAGAACTATACGCTCACGAAGCGATCCTGAAGCAGACTCCACCCTTATCGAGATGCCCAGTAATCGTAACGATTGCTTGGTTCCCAGCCGAAGACAATGTCAGCGACCAGCCGATTGATACATTAGGGAACCACTAAGTACCTCCCGTTTACCCGAAGCGGGGGCCAGCAGTATGTTGGGCAACCAAAACTGACCCTCAACTACCATGATTCCCTTTTCGGGGACACGGGTCTCCACGCACGGCAAACACGTGGGTGATAAAAAAACCCAATAGAAGCAAGAAGCAACAGAGCGGCAACCGCTTCTAAAGAGGTTCACTCGCCTCCGAAGAGGAACCACACCGAGAGAGAAAAGAAAGAAAAAGTAAAGGAAGAGAGGAGAGGAAAAAGGAAAAGAGAGATTGTTCGCTGGGGTACCTCTGGATTGCGACAGCCGTGTTTACTTAAAGAAGGTAAACCCCCTGAGGGGTGAAGTACTAAAGGAATAGGAGTAAACTAATGATGTTGTGCATAACTTCATGCATCTCTAATTGTTCTTAATGTCAAGTACTAGAAGAATAGACGTAAACTAATGATGTCATGCATAGATTCATGAGTATCCAATTGTTCTTAATGTGAAGTACTAGAGGAATAGGAGTAAACTAATGATGTTATGCATAGATTCATGAGTCTCCAATTGTTCTTAATGTGAAGTACTAGAGGAATAGGAGTGAACTAATGATGATATGCATAGATTTATGTTTCTATTGTTGTTCTTAATGTGAAGTACTAAAGGAATAGGAGTAAACTAATGATGTTATGCATAACTTCATGCATCTCTAATTGTTCTTAATGTCAAGTACTAGAGAAATAGGAGTATACTAATGATGTTACGCATAGATTCATACGTCTCCAATTGTTCTTAATGTGAAGTACTCTAGGAATAGGAGTAAAATAGTGATGTTATGCATAGATTCATGAGTCTCTAATGTTTCTTAATGTCAAGTACTAGACGAATAGGAGTAAACTAAGGATGTTATGCATAATTTCCTGCGTCTCTAATTATTCTTAAGGTCAAATACTAGAGGAATGTATGTTTGGACGAGGAAGCCGCTTTGACCTTATTGACGTCAAAATTCATGGCGAGGAAAATTATGATCTTCAATTTCACAACAATGTTGTAACAGTTTCTCAGGTAAAAATCTGTTTCTATCTTTAAGTGTGCCATCATTTTCCTGAAAATTCAAGCATTATTATATTTTTGGGAATCGTTAGTTCGGTAAAATCAGTTTGAATTGAAAAAATAATAATATTTCTCATACGATATTTTTTTTTCTTTTACTTTCTGTGTAGTATGTACAGCGTGCGGCAAAATGAACTCCCACATTTCTGAAGGTTACTTTAAAGGGAGCGATGGGGGTAGGAGGGCGTGGAAGGTGGCAACAGTTCGGGCGGATTTTCTAATTGTCATTAGGCACCATTATTTGGTCTGGTGAACATAGCTGTTTAGTTATCGAGTCGTCCTTTATAAACAACTATACTGTAACCGCAACACAGAGGCATTCAAGATGCGCCTCTGGCCCTATCCAACGTAAGGATTATTATCCAAAATCTGTCTGAATAATTAAAACTGAATCTCATATTACATATTAAAGCCGGATGAAGGCCAAATGGCTAGGGTGCTGGCATTCGGTTTCAGAGTGTATGGGTTAGAGTTTCACTCTGGGCATGGATGTTTGTAGCCATCCGGAATCGGCTTTAAGCAGTAGGTCCCGGTCTAATTAGCCCTCGTGTAGTGAAAATTTGACCGTGGTGCTCCAAACCAAAACCAAACGAATCCATATTACATATTGCCTTTCTTTCTTTCCTCTGCTTAGTTTATAAACATGTGATATTTTTCTTCATGCATTCATAAATATCTGAAACTGCAAATTTCACACCATCTTTAAAGTGTTGCAATTATTAAAGTAAATAAAACTTCTAAATTCCTGTAATTATTCGTACGATTATATTTTGTCCAAAAGTTGCATTTGGGTCTAATCTCAAGTATTCTAATGCCATAAAGCATTTTCTTGTAACTGTTCAAGCATAGAGGTGTCAAGTATAGAAATGTCAAGTATGGAGGTGTCAAGTATATGCCGTTCCTGGTCGAAAAAATCCTACAATGGGTTTCAACAGTGAGAGCAAGTGGGTCTGCATTACCAAGGAAACCCAGTCCTGGGAACATTAGAACACTCGAAAATGCGCAACGAGTCCGTAAGTCCGTTATTTGTGAGGAAGTTTCCTTCATTTCTCCAGAGATGACCAACAGAGTAATGGAAAACTTTAGGGAACGTCTTCAGCAGTGCATAGCAAATAACGGGCGCCACCTGACTGATGTTATTTTCAAAACCTAGAAGAAAAAAAGCTAGATTGTTATTACTTTTTGAAAACATAAAGCTTTTTTCTGAAAATACTTCCGTTCTTTTTTTACCCTTTGAAATGGACGTGTCAATTCTGGTACATCCTCTTTATGCGTATGAAATTTTTCTTTGTGAATTCTAAATTTCCTATGCAATCTTTATTCCATTTTTAATGCGTGTGATTAAAGTAGATTTAAATCTTCAAAGGTTCCATCTCCATCAAGAATTGGGGGCCCAGGGTTGCTCAAATTGGCCGGCATATCTGGACTGTCGGTCCAGCGACCAGGCCTATAAGAAACACCACCGAAGAGGGGAAATCAACCCTCGGCTGCGTTTGCAGGAATTGCTGCGCAGCAAAGGTCTTCAGTTTGACAGTGGCTTTTACACGAAAGTGGGGGTGGCCGTAATCTCTAATGCATTTTCCCAAGAACTGTTCAAGCATAGAGTTGTCAAGTATAGTAATGTCAAGTGTAGAGGTATCACGTATAGAAATGTCAAGTATAGAGGTGTCAAGTATAGAAATGTCAAGTATAGAGGTTTTAAATGTCATATATAGGAGTAAACCAATAATGTCGTCTTTGCATTATTCAAAACAAAACCTGAGTAGTGCAGCTCCAGTTTAGAATAGCACCACAAGGGTCGGAGACCGACTTGGCTAGGTGACACCACAATTTTGATCGATAGACCCCAGGGGCGACATCTGGGGGGATCGCACCTTCCCACTGACCTCATACAAGGACTTTCCGGTCTACAGATTTAATGTGACCATATCCGCGCTAGACACGGATGTATTTGATGGTGCTTGTCGAGATTCGATGAGAGCCACCTCAGTACCGAAAACCGACGTTTTCGGTAGGCTACCTCAAGCCCTAATAAAAACAAATTTAAACCTTCATACAAGCGTTTCCTTTCTCTCTCAGAAAGCTAGATATTAAAAAATAACTCAATCTCAATAGTAATAACTCAATAGTTTTTTGTGTGAAAGATAAATAAATCCCCACAAAGGGATTAAGGGGAGAGTGGACTTTCAAAATTGTGAAAATTGTCCAAAAATTAGATTTTTTTTATTTTATTGAATTGTGAAGCAACGTACGAGTAGGAATGTGTTGCAAAAAGAATTTTTAATTTCTGTGATTACTTTCCCAGTTATAGGCATTTGTATTTAATTTAGATATTATTTGGTTACTAATAGCAATAACTTTAAATGTGTTTTTCTCAAAATAAAAAGTTTCATGTCCTACGAATATTCAAACTGCTCCAGGCGCATTTCGAATTATCGTATTGCTCTGAAATTTACGTTTGATATACTTAACTGTATATCAAATAAATCTTCTTGAAGATAATTATGCTTCGCAGCTTATAATTTCTAAATTTTGTACTTGAAAAGATTTATAGGTATTTTGCGTAATAAAAAGGGTGTTTTCACTATTATTATTTTTTCTCTTTATATTTTTAATGAATGCTTAAAATAAGCAATAAGTTTCATTGCTAGTTCTATAAGATATCCTGTAAATAAAAATTACCATATTATATGTAAAAGAAATGCGCATGGAACATTTTTAATTAGGCCAATTTTTGATATAATTAATAATTCCTAATTCATAAATTATTAATATTTCATCATTAAATTTTAACCACTTTTACATATCTATGGCACTAATCACATATTCAAATTTCAAGCAAATCCCTTCAAAACAAAAAAATTTAGGTTTGAAGGTCCACTGTCCCCTTAAAGAAAGCATTTAGTCACACAAAATCTAAAAATCTAAATAATTTCCCTTTATTATACCACAAAAATTTACATCTCTCATCCGATCCATTCCCTCAAAAGCACTTTAGTAGCAACTTTAAGAACTTTATTAATTTTAATACATCTTTTAAATAATGTTTCTTGTAGCAAAATTTTTTAAAAAATGTGAACCAATAAAAAGGTTGAATTTTACGCTAGTAAAAAGAAAAAAAAATTATAGCGTTAATCATATCTAACACACAAAGAAAAGAAAAGCGAGGTTAATAGTTCTCTGACTTCTAAATGAGGTTTCTTAAGACAACCATGAAGACATGTATAGGTAAAAGATTTTTTTTCAAGGCACAAATTTATTAACGAGAATAAAGAAGCAAAAGTAAATTTTATTTCTGAGAAATGGAAGGTGAAGGCCAGTCGTAACCCAGAACGGGGTTATGAGTGAATCTTGGAACCAATTCATATGCAGATTTTTAAGTCATACCATCTTATTGATGTCAGCGGCATGCTCTTTTGAAACACCTTTGGTTTTACAAGAGACATTCATTTTGTTATAAAGAACTTTATTGTAATGTATGGAGTCTCGAGACCCGCCCATTTTATGAGAAACCCATCGTGTAAGGCTCCATTTTTGTTGTTGCTGTTGTTTCTAATGCTTCCTGGCCGGAATTAATTCCAGAGAAGATCCACATAGGCTAGCGCGCTGAGGGGTGCAGCTCCGGTTTATAATGCCACCACAAGTGTTGAGACTGATATAACCAGTTGCCACCACAATTTTGACAGAGCACCCCCAAGGATGGCATCTGGGAGTGTCGTACCCTCTCCCACTCTCTCTAACCTCATAGAGGGACTTTCCGGTATACGGATTTAACGTGCCCATATCGGGCCTAGACACGGAGGTATTTAATGACGCTTGTCGGGATTCGATCCGAGCACCCTCAGCATTGAAAGTCGATGTGCTACCACTAGGCTACCTCGAGCCTTCCTTATTTTTAGTTCAATTTAACGAATATTATAAAAGCAAACATATTTACATAATCAAACAAATAAACGAGAATAAATAAACTCTAAAATTAATAATTATATAAGTAATGTGCGGGTATAAAAATTGCTTTTGCAAGCTGTACAACGATCTATGTTGTCTATCTGTCACCCAGGAGTACAAAATAAAAACATAATGTTCAGTTTTTTTACTCGATGATTCATGCTTGTCGGTTTCAACATACTTTTTGTCATTTCTCTAAGGAAAGTTAAACAAAGGGGAAGTCAAATAAGCACTGCACGGCTTTTCTGAATGAAAAATTTGGCTGATAACCAGAAATAAATGAAAGAACAGGGAACATTTTCTTTGTTTAGTAGTACTCATGTTTTCCATTTTCTTATTTTTTTTACTGCTAAATGGATAAATAAAAGCTGTTAAAAGACTAATAAGATACAGTGATTTGCATATTTCAGACTTATATCTAACAGACTCCCAGATGTATGTGCATTGTAGTTTCTGAACCACTAGTCTAGGGTATAAATGAATATAGACCAAGGAAGTGTCACGGAAATATATGAGGGATATATTAGGGTTTTACTGTCATGCTATTTCTATCCACGTGAGAATCATCTAATCAAAATTCTGACAAAACTTACAGAGATTTTCAGTTTCTCTTCTAGGAAAAAAAATCTGTTATTTTCCAATAAATCCGAACTCCGCTGCATATTCTATTGGATTAATTTTGTTTTATTTAAACATTTCTTTTTGGCGACGACATGGATAATGCGCAACACTGATAAGCTTTTCACCTATAGTTTTGATTTAAATTTATCATTTTACCGGCCTAATATAATGAACTTTAAAAAATGTAATAGAAGAATTGAAACCCATATAGAGATTTACGCAATTCTTTCTCTTTTAACTCCAATAAAACAGAACATACATAACTGTTGCATAAACTAACACCTCCAGTTACACTATTTTAATTCTAGTGCCAAAAAATTTAACGAAAACTGAATATTTAAAAGAAAAAAACTTTCCACTTAAAGATGTGGATATATTTTTGTGACTATCTTTAGTAAAAGGAAATATGACCTAGACATACACTCTTTACCTAGATACCATGCATAACTAAAAAATTGGTGCACTGAATAATTAAATTTTCTTTTACAGCCAGGGGTTTAAATTTTTTAGACTTGAGCCCCGACAGATCTGTTATTCAGGATTCATTCTTGTGATGACTGGTTAACTGAAACAGACATCATAAAAATTACTATTTCTTTAGTCTTAAAGGCTGAAGCTCAAGGGTGCTATGTACTAACCCTATTGGATTCGCTCACCTAATGTTAACCTATGGAGAAAATGTGTCCAAGGATTGCCAACTTAGATTTAAAGATTTTTTTTAATTGTGCTCCATAAGTTAGAGAAAGAAATTTTACACCCTAGGGCATTTTTCATTTTGAAAAATGCAAATAGTATTTTAATATTTAAATTATTCGGAGGAAAAATATGGTGTAGTATGTTTTAAACGGTCATAAATTCCTTTAGAGGATGCAATTTATAAAATGAATCCTGTTGCAAGATGCAGAAAAGTTCAGGCTGTCTGAAAATACCCTTTTTATTTGATTACACAGGTCTGCATTTAAATTATTTTAAACTAAAATGAGCTCATTAAAACACTAAAATCGTTTCTTTTTCCCTGCGAGACTTCTCTTGGTACATTTAAGCCTGTAAGTAGCAAATGGAATGTCTCTCTGAAAGTTGTCTGCCATCAATGTAATGCTCCATTTTCCCTGATATCTTCTTTCCATCTCTTTAATGTCCTGGTGGAATCGTTCACCTTGTTCTTCACTCACAGCTCCCAAATTTTCAGGAAAGTAGTCAATGTGGGATTGGAGTAAATGCACTTTCAAACTTATCCGGCAACCTAAAGCTTGAAATACTTTCAGCATTCATCCGACGATCCTTTTGTTCTCAGGATCTTTGCCTGTTATTGCCTGAAAATTTCTCTACTGCCTCTTTAAATGCAATCCACCCTTCTTTTAGAGAATCCGAAATGGTATTGACAAGCTCTTGATGAGCTATAAGCCTTTTAATGTCTGGTACAACGAACAAACCTTCCTTCAATTTTGCCTCCGAGAGGCCTTGGAAAATCGGTGACCAAATATTTGAAGCATTCTTCTTCTCTTGGAAATGATTTCACGAATTGCTTCATCAACCCCAACTTTATATATAGAGGTAGTAGAAGAACTTTTTGTGTAGGTACCAAAGTTTCTCGGAGGACATTGTTTTGACCGACTGTGAGCACCTTCGGCTTACAAACTCTCTTGATCCAGGGATTTTTCCGGTTTTGACTGTCCCATAGACACAGAAAACAAGGGTATTTGGTATATTCAGCTTGTTGCCCGAGCAGCATGCACAAGACCTTAAAATCCCCACACACTTTCCAACCATGGTCTTCATATTTAAGTTTACGAAGAACCAATTCCAAGTTCTCGTAGGTTTCCTTCAAGTGTACGGAATGTCCTACAGGGATGGAAGCGTAAAAACCGCCGTTGGGGAGCAAAACTGCTTTGAGACTTCTTTTTGAAGAATCTATGAAAAGACGCCATTGCGTTGAATCATATTGGATTGAATCATATTGATCCATTGCGTTGAATCATATTGATCCATTTAACCTTCGACATCGATGTAATAAACCAACTTGTCCTCCTGGGCAAATCAACGAATGAACTTCTTTTCACTGTGTCTGAACCATGAAAAAGACACTCGTGGCAACAATAAGTTCCTGCTTTTGAGCCTTGAACCGAGTAACTCATCAGCATATTTTGAAAGATTCAAGTCCTCTACCAAATCATTCATCGCCTCCCTAGAAAAATGTTTGGTCTTGTATCATCTTCAAAGTTAGAACTTGATTCATCATCTGGTTCAGGTATGACCTCACCTTCATCCGAGCTAGGTATCTCTTCCAAGATAACAGGGGGCTTGGATACTGGTATATCTGTGCCATGGGGGATGGGACGCATTGCTGAGGGGAGATTGGGGTATGAAATGGAATGCTTCCATTTGGAATTATACCCTTTCATATCCCATGAACATAAGTAGCAGTCTTCACTACAGTTCTTTTGCTCTCACCATACCATACGAATCCCTTAACGGAAACCTTTTTACTTACCCTTGAACCAATTTCAGAGGTCCTCAACACACCCTTTACACACTTTATGAGGCGGCCAAAATTTACTTTGATCTCCAAGTTATAGTCCGAAGTATGCGAAGAATACTTTTTTCAAAAAGTCTGTGATATTCAGCTGTTACTTCAACACTGTATATTCACCCCAAATGAAACAGAAACTGTCAGCGAATTAATACACTTCCGCGGAGCCATAACGCTAATTTGTAGAAACACAATTTAAGAATGAGAAGCTAGCACGAAAGGAGATGATATTATTAGTACAGTGTATTAAGAGCAATATATTATAATTATGTTGCATGCTGTGTATTATAGAGAAAAATGTAAGGGGGTCCACGAAGAAAATCATTCTTTTAAAAAGGGTCGATGTAGTAAAAAGGTTAGGAACCTCTGGGCTAGACCTACATCCTATTCAGAAAGTTCCCCCCTTGAGGTAACCGACTCGGTTAGGCTTCCTGATGAAGAGACCGGTCAATTGCCTCGATATATTTTTTGGTTTTTGGTTTTTTGGTTTTTGTATTTTCTATTATTGCAACAGAATCTTGCATTTATGCTGCGTGGAGTGCTATTGCAGATTTGTGTTAATTTTTTCGACTGTCAGTGCCTTCTTCCTGTAATTTAATCTTTCGATTTTTCTGAATTATTTACAATTTATTTAAGCTTAGACACTAAGGTATTTAATGGCGTTTGTCAATATGCGAATCGAGCACCCCCACTCCCAAATCCAACGTGTTACAACTAGGCCAGCTTGGGCCCTGAAATAATCAATATTAAAATACTCCACATAATTCGATTGTAATCGTAAAATCAAAATTCAGTAAAGACTGTTATATTTGGGAATTAACATTCTTTACATCAATAGTTCCCAACTGGTGTTACGTGATACAACGATTTAAGATTAAAGATAAGCACTATTGAACCTGACGTATAAGCTCTAATTACAAATAAGCATAAGCAACAGCATGTTTCTCATTTATTCTCCTGATAAAGAAATTTTAGTGTTGTGTATTTGCCATTTGTTAACAACAGTTACGTATAAACGGCTTTTTCTAGTTTTATGAATTAATTTTCTGTATTTTGTTTATTTATATTTAAGTACATTTTGTAAAGTTATTCATATGTGTATAGAATTTATTTGGACACCCCTCTGAAAGTTATAACATAATCAGTGGTACGCCCCAACCTTATAAAATTCTCTAGTGGTTCTGAAGTATAAAATAATTTCAGGTAGTCTCTTGTAAGGAAACTACGGCGGGTTATTAACGTAGGATTACTTATCGTTGCTTATCTCTTTTGTATGTATATATGTATCTCTCTCTCTCTCTTTCTCTCTCTCTCTCTCTATATATATATATATATATATATATATATATATATATATATATATTTACTGCTTGCCCAAGCGATATAGACTGGGCTTGGCACGCTGCCAAAATTATAACTCGCGACGCAGAATTTTCTGAAATTTTGCTTTCCGGAGGACCGTTATGGAGGAACGTAATCGTACGTTAAAAAGATGGGAATCACTGCTTTACATAATACCAAGAAATCCTGTAAAGCACTATCTTTCCTGCTATCTCTCAGAGATATTACAATACTTATTTCATGTTGCAAAGCACATCCCAAATTTCCGTCACGATTCTGCAAATGACGTATGTAAAGTACGAAAAGAACAAACATTAGAAAAAATAACACAGAATACTGCGATTCATTGCTGCAATCCTACCAGTGCTTTACCGTTTCCGTATTGTCACATCTGACACATCAGGCCGTGGGTTAGAAACACACAGAACATAGAATAGCATAATACCACGACCTTTGTGTTCGTCACTGGGAAATATCACTAAACAATACCTCGTAACATATTTTTCTTTTTTGCTCATGGGAAACGTAATCCTTAAGTCATTACTACGCCGTAATAAGGTTTTAGACATTGAATAACAAATTGCCCTCACGAACGTAAGTATGACGTGAAGCAAATGATCGAAATGTCAAACTTTTTTCTCTGACGTCCATCAAGTTGGCCCTTAAGAAGTAACAGCTAATTATACTTTTACAGAGGTCATTGTAAAGGAAAGTGTAATTCAAAAGATAACGTTTGACTTCGATAGGGAAAATATATATGCTTAAATTACCCTTTGAATTTTTTTCTAACGCCATGACAGGCATCAAAATATGCTGGCAAAGATCAGTCAAGCCTTACCCCCTCCTTGTATGCACAAACAACCTTGTACGTCTCATAGGCTTATCATAGCATGGTGTGTTTACTTTGAAGCCGAAATCGGATCTCATAAAGTATTTATCCATTTTTTGTGTGCGTTGTTGTACATCATAGATCAGTTTTCCTTCTCATTCTAAACTTTCTGTCAAGTTTTTTTTTATTTTTTTCTTTATTCCGAGTAATATTCTTAGTAATTCTAAGACAATCCATCTGAGTGTCATTGAGATGTCAATTTTTTTTCTCTTTACAACCTATCATAATCAATTGATTATGTTACTAACTGTTCTTTTTAAATTCGATCAGTTAGAGTTATGTAGTGTACCAAATTATGAAGTAAAAATCTACCAGGCATTAGAACTTCTATTAAACTTTACCCCGCACCGCACTATCAAATCAGTTAGCTGCCTGCGCTTGGAGCTATTTTGGTTAATGTTTAGCTTATTTACTTTGAAAATAAAGGTTTCGAAATTTAGCTGTAGCTCATTGTATTACTTACTAAGTCAGGGATACTCAACCTTTTTACGTCTGCGGCACCCTTTGGAATGAGATTAGAAACTATGTATTAAGCTTTACACCGCGTCGCACTATCAAACCAATCAGCTGCCTGCGCTTGGAGCCATTTTGGCATTTTTTTTCTTATTGACATTGAAAACAAAGGTTCATACTCCAGCTGTACTCATTGTATTACATACTAAGTCAGGGATTCCCAACCTTTTTACGTCTGCGGCACCCTTTGGGATGAGATTAGAAACTCTGTGTTAAGCTTTATCCCGCATCGCACTATCAAACCAATCAGCTGCATGCGCTTGGGGCGATTTTGGCTAATGTTTTGCTTATTGACTTTGAAAATAAAGGTTCATACCCCAGCTGTACTCATTATATTACATGCTAAGTCAGGGATTCCCAACCTTTTTACGTCTGCGTCACCCTTTGGAATGAGATTAAAAACTCTGGGCACACTTGTTAAAATTTAATGTTTTATTCAATTTTTTAAACATTAAATCAAAGCTAAATTCAAATCAGTAACATGGCAAATTTAATTTTAAATAAATACTCACACCATTGCTGATTTTATTTATTTATTGAAAAGTATAAGTAGCAAACACCAAAATAGAATATATCAATACATTTTCAAAAAAAAAGCCACGGGATTCAGTGAAGTCTTACACTAGGGCACTACGATAGAAAACACTAAATATAATTTTGTTTTATTAATGTGAGGCTTGCACTGGTGCTTAGAGAACAAATGTTTAATATCAACTGAATATTTAATTTAAGAGGGACCTACTAATATTTATTTTGTTGATCCCACCCAAAATCTCGCGGCACCCTTGGCCAATTTTGCCGCTCCATTAAGTGCCGCGGCACACCGGTAGGAAACCACTGTACAAAGTAGAAAAGATGATATTAAGGCTGCTGTGTACTAACCGTATTGGATTCGCTCACCTCAAAGTTAACCTATGGAGAAAATTTGTCCGAGGATTAATAACTTGGATTTAAAGATTTATTTTAAATACTCTACTCCGTAATAGAGAAAGATATTTTATCATTACAGTTATTCTTCTGATGAGTAAATCTGGGGTAAAAGTTTGAAATTTATAACGTGTAACAAAGGGAAAAATAAGAATTGTTGTACGGGGGAGGAGATACAATAACTGCCTGTTATTTAAGGCTGCTGTGTACTAACCCAATTGAATTCGCTCACCTCAATATTTACCTATGGAGAAAATGTGTCTACTATTTACAGCTACATAAATGCTGATAATACAATAAAAATAGTATTTTCAGATAGCCTGAACTTTTCTACTCCTTGCAACAGGATTCATTTGATAAATTTCGTCTCCCAAAGGAATTTAAGAGCGTTTAAGATAGGATATACCACATTTTTCCCCAATAATTTAAATTTTAAAATATTATGTGCATTTTTAAAAAAACGAAAATGCCCCAAGGTGTAAAATTTTCTTCTCTATTATGAAGTACAATTAAAAAAGAATCTTTCAATCCAATTCAGCAGTCATTGGACAAATTTTCTCCATAAGTTAACAGTGAGCGAATAGGCTACGAGCTACGGGCAGCTTATTACTTTCGCGATGCTTATTACTTTCATAATTCATATTATGAATGGGAACGTGACAGATCAAACACCACCTCCACAAACTTACATAAAAACATTACCTCTGATTATGTAATCTGTTATTCTCGCGTTTTCACCATCTGTATTGTGCTTAAACACTTGTCAACACGGATAAACCCAAAGCGAAAACACGAGCATTAAACTGCCCCACCGGAAAGTTTATCACAGATACCAAACAATATGTGATTAGAAAATAATTAAGGAAGCGAATTTTTTTTACTTCTTTCAAAAGTATAGCCTCCGATTAGAATCTGCAATAATTACAAAGGGACTTACTTACCTTCATTTACGTCACTCGATCTTCCTCGCCAGTGTTCGTACTCCATAATCACGTAAATATACGCCAATTTGTGTTAATACTTAGCACACATTCAAGTTGTTCAAGGTTAATTTTTTGCACCATGAAGAGTCACTGGTAGCATTTTGCAGTTTTAAAAAATTATTTTTCCACTGCATTGTAATTGTCTTATGCATTCATTTCCTTGAAGAGATGTAATATCACAAAGTTTTGTATTTAAATTACCAAAGGCGCCATAGGGGTGTACAACACGCAGCAAGATAGTAAAAGGTTTGACTCAAATTTAAAAAGTTTTCTTTAAAGGATTCCGAGACACTTTTTTCTCAAAAAGCTCATTTTTATTTTCTTGTTTTACTGCATACTATAGAGCTTTTAGAATAAAGTGACACAAATTGTATGTTACTAGGATGATTCCTTTACCAGATCAAAATTTGATATGCTATGCTGTCTAAGCGTGACTTATTGTTCATTTGCATTTTAAGTTCATTCATCCCGAAATAGAATTATCCATGATTTACGAGATTACTTTACCAGTTACAACGATTTTATGGCCTTACCCGACTGCACTTCTGTATTTCAAGTTGATTCATCCCTTAACGGAATTTTTATAGTTTACGTGACTGATTTACAAGATAACTTCACTTGATACAACACGTTTATGATATACTGTCCAAGCTTACCCGACTGTATACATCCATACCTCGCTTTACGGCCTAGATACGTTCCGGAAAAGTTGGCCGTAAAGGGAAAAGCCGTATAACGAATCAATTATTTTGATACAAACCCATACAAATTTAATTGGATCTGATCCAACTTTTTATAAATAATATAGTTTTTACTTCATAAATCATTTTATTCTTTATATCTATATATATAAAAAACAGTTCCGTAACTGACTCACTGACTGACATAGAACGCACAGACCAAACCGCTAGACCTAAAGAGCTGAAATTTTGCACGGCTATTCCTCTTATAGTGTACGGGTGCACTAAGAGAGATTTTTGAAAAATTCTTCTTAGATATTTTTAAATTAAATTTTTAAGATTTTTTAGTAACTTTTTTTAAGTTTACATTTAAAATAATAATTTGAGGGTTATAAAATTTATATCACGAGAAAGATCATAAAAATTCCTTTACAATGAAATCTTTTTCGAACCTTTACCTCGATTTTCTGATTTTTGGCGAATTTTTAAAGATTCATTTTTCGAATTTAATTTATCAAATGCTGATTACGGGATTTCTTTTTCTGGTACTTTAAATAAATTTATCGTCATGTGCATAACAACTAAATAGACAAAAACATTTTTTTCTTGCTAATGCGGCAGACGATTGGACATTATTTTGTCTATAAAAATATCCCTTACGATTTTTTATAAATATATATATTTTTTTCTACATCAATTGTATATATTGATCGCCGTATTTATTATATATATAGTGGACGCTCGTTAATTCGAACTCGGTTAATTCGAACTTCCGGTTAATTCGAACTAATCCAAAGGCCCCCAAAAACCTGTATTGGAATTAATGTTAAAAATATCTCTTTAATTCGAACTAAAGTTTTATCACTTCGGTTAATTCGAACTAAAAATTTGACAAAAAGAATTTCTTTTTCCTCGTTTAACGGAGAAAATGCACTCTGTATTTATTATTTTGTGTGTGAAAATCATATGTATTTCTTTTCTGTGTAAAGAGGCACATGCCTGCATTCCTAGACTATTGAATTTCCACTAAACGTTAGTGGCTATTGTCCTTCTTATCAGTGCTTAACGGACAAAGCGATTTTCTGTTAATCAGTGATTTCCGTACAAAACCCTAACTTTGGAGACAAAGGTAGAAATTTTAAAGAAAGTAGAGAATGGCGAATGTAAAACAAAGTTAGCAGCTGACTATGGAAATAAAAAAAAATACCTTGTCAACTTATTTGAAAAACAAGGAGTCAATTTTGGATTCATGGAAAAAATAAAAACTTGCTAGAGGAAGGAAACCCATGAGAAATGCGTCCCAAGAAGATCTAGAAAAGCTCTACTGCTATGGTTCCAGAATGTTACATCTCGAAATTTTCCAATAAATGGACCCCCTTGTGCTGTCGAAGGCTGATGAATTGGCAAGTCGAATGGGTACTGAAGATTTTAAATGCAGTGATGGATGGCTTTCTCGATTTAAGTCAAGGCACAATATTTCTTATCAAACTGTATGTGGCCAAAGCTCTGATGTAAACGAAGACGTATGCACTAATTTCGGTAGGAAACTGCCAGGGCTTTTCTCAACTTACCTGCCGAAAGATATTTTTAATGCGGCCATAATGGACAAAGCCATAATGGACTCTATTAAATCTCTGAAAGCATTTATTCAGATGGAACCTTCCTCTAAAAATTAATTGAAATGTTTAGTTCAAATCGAGAAGCTGGCTGAACAATGTAGGCATCATAATCAAAACCAAACATCCATTTTACAGTTTTTCCCCAAAGTGTAATTCATATTTTTAATTAAAGTTTACTTTCTTCTGCATATCTTCTGCTTCATTTTATGATTAAGGTAAGTCTGTAATGCATTTTAATATGTTTAATTTTAGAAAACATAGTATAATATATTTTCTGGGGTTATACATACTAGGAGATTTTTCTTCTTCAGTGATACACTTTTGAAGTTATATATTTTCTCTTAACATCGGATAATTCGAACTTCGGATAATTCGAACTTTTTTCCGAGAACCTTTGAGTTCGAATTAACGAGCGTCCACTGTATATATATTTAAACATATTTTGGGCATTAATTGCATACATTGACCGTTGTATTTAATTTGAATGTACTCCGTAGCGAAGTGCGGGTATTCAGCTAGTATATATATATATATATATATATATATATATATATATATATAAAACAGTACCGTAACTGACTGACTCACTGACTGATATACAACGCACAGACCAAACCGCTGAACCTAAAGGGCTGAAATTTTGCATGACGATTCTTCTTATAAAGTAGGGGTGCACTAAGAAATATTTTTGAAAATTTTTCTTCTTAGATTTTTTAAAATTAAATTTTTAAGCTGTTTTAGTAACTTTTTTAAAGTTTGCATTTAAAATAATAATTTGAGGGTTATAAAATTTATATCACGAGAAAGATCATAAAAATTCCTTTAAAATGAAATCTTTTTTGAATCTTTACCTTCATTTTTTTGATTTTTGGGGAATTTTTAAAAATTAATATTTAGAATTTAATTTACTAAATGTTGATCACGTGATTTCTTTTTCTGGTACTTTAAATTAATTTATCGTCACGTTCATAGAAACGAAATAGACAAAAAAAAAATTTTTTTCTTCCTAATGCGGCAGACGATTGGACATTATCCAAAAAAATATTAAAATACAGTAAAACATATGTTCCTCAAACTGTACTATATTAACTGTACTATATTCTTTAGTATTTTCTATTAGATTTAATTTGAATATTTTCTTCTACATTATTTTGTCTACAAAAATATCCGTTACGATTTTTTTATAAATATATTTTTTCGTTTTTTTTACATCAATTGCATACATTGATCGTTTTATTTATTATAAATATATTTAAATATATTTTTGGCATTAATTGCATACATTGACGGTTGTATTTAATTTGAATGTACTCCGTGACGAAGTACGGGTTCTCAGCTAGTTTCCTATAAAAATGCTTACATAAAAATAAAAGTGCAAAACGATGTAATAATAAATTGAAATCAAAAAAATAAACATATAAATAAAAGACAAAAGAAATCATATGCACATATGTGTACATATCATAAAAAACATACAATAAAATGTTTAAAAACTGTTTTAATGTGATGACGAACATTAACATGAAGAATCACAAAGCTGTAATATGCTGACATTATTACTTTCTGCTGTTGTGGCCGTATAACGAAACATTGTGGGCCGTAAATCGAAAAAGTGCCATAATTAAAAAAGGACGTTATAGCGAAATGCCGTATAAAGAGCTGTCGTATAGCGAGGTATAGGTGTATCTGTATTTTGAGTTGATTCCTCCCGGAATGGATGATTTACCAAATTTCTTTAACAGATGCGACGATTTTATGCATTTCTGTCTATGCTTATTGTACTTCTGTATTTTAAGTTGATTCCTCCCGGAATGGATGATTTACCAAATTTCTTTACCAGATGAGACGATTTTATGCATTTCTGTCTATGCTTATCGTACTTCTGTATTTTAAGTTGATTCCTCCCGGAATGGATGATTTATCAAATTACTTTACCAGATGCGACGATTTTATGAATTTCTGTTTATGCTTACCCGACTGTACTTCTGTATTTTAAGTTGATTCATTCTAGGACCGAATTTTCTACTGCTTACCAGACTGATTTACCAGATAACTCTACTTGTTACAACACTTTTATGTTACACTGTCCAAGCTTACCCGACTGTATATCTGTATTTTAAATTGATTCTTTGGGAATGGATTTTTCAATAATTTACCAGATTACTTTAGCATATACAACATTTCCCGCATAACTATCTAAGTTTGTCGATTGCAATACTACGACGAAATTTATATTATTTTTGCACATCTGTCTTTTAAGTTGATAACTCCCGGAACGGAATTTTCCATCATGTATCAGACTGGTTTACCAAATTACTTTCCCAGATACAACAATTTTATGAATTAATGTCTACGCTTAAATGACTGTACATCTGTATTTTAAGTTTATCCATCTGGGAAAGGATTTTAAAATAATTATATATAGGATTTATTTACCAGATAACTTTACAAGACAACATTTTTATGTTGTACTATTTAAGTTTTGCCTTGTCGTACATAAGGTAAGTTGGTGTAACTGGGCCCGTGGGGTAATTGGGCCAACCCTTCCCAGATATTTTCCTTTACATATTAGGTGGGAAATCCCCTCTGTGAGTTATTTTTTTCTGGTGTTCGCAGCAATCTATCTTACAACATTGGTAATTGCTTTGAAAAATTATTTTTAAACGGGGGTTGGAATTTTTTTATTTTTCTAAATATACAAGCATTGGACTCAGTTACCCAGTCACAGATTCTGTTGTTTCTTATGAGAAATAGATCTGGGTGGTCCACTTACCCCATTTATCAGGAGAACTGGGCCCCCCTCTACTTAAAAATATATACAATATTTATATATAATATATAATATATATATATATAATAAAAATCCATATCATAGCTTAAACAGGCTCCCTAAGACTTACTAAAATGCATGTAATACAAAGATTTTTGAAAATTATACATGTTAGTATAATTTTAATGTGTTAAAAGTTATAGCATATAAAAAAGTTGAAAATCTATGGCTCAGTTACACCAACTTACCTTATATATTTTAAGTTGATTCATCCCCGATTGGAGGTCATCATCTTGAAAAGGATATATTTTTCTAAATTATCAAAATATCTCTAAAATTCATTGGCAGGTATATCTATGAAGTTTTGCGCAATATTTTTTCCCTTTTATCATTCAATCTGTTTAAAGGAATTTTGTTCAGGATAAAAATTAAGACAAAAAAATTTCTAAAGCAAAAATTATGCGGAAGAAAAATAAATTTATTCCTCCCTTTGAAAAGACTAAGAATTTTATACACATAAAATTTTATATATAAGAATTTTATCTATGTGAAATTGAAAGTTCCAAAGACAAATTATTTTTGAAAACTTTTCTAAGCCCCCCCCCCCCCCCCCAAAAAAAAAAAAAAAAAAATTGTTCTAATAGGGCAAACGATTTCTCAGGTATATCTAAAGTTACACATACTTAAAATTTTGAGGTTTACATATTTTAAAGCCAAATTTTTTAAAGTTCATATTATTTTTATATATTTAATGATATTTAATACAAAGGCACAAAAAAATTCATCGAAAACATGTGTAATTTGAGAAATTAAAATTCTATATCCATTAAATTTTTTTTTTAATTTTCGTCTTTGATTAACAAAAAACTCAATAGCAAAATTTTTATGCTCTCAAACATTAATCTAAGAAAGTTAAACTTTAATTTTCGAAAATATCTTGGGAAGAAAGAACAAAAGATTTCTAAATTCACAAAAATACACCAGGAAGGATCCTCATTTAAGACAGATCCTTCACTAGAAACAGCATTTGATGATATTGTTTCTAACTACAAGTCACAAATATTGTGCCAAACGAACGTGTTTCCAATAAAGAATTTTCGTTTGTGACATGTGACAAATGTTGTCATTCGCTCTCATTGACAGTTGCCCTTCATACTCTCTAGTCTGACCATGGCTACGTCCTCTGGACCCAAAACAAGTATCCAAGGACAATATTATGCATTATTGGCTATTTAAGAAGATTTTATTTATAACTAATTCATACTGAGGATTAATATTAATGAACGTATTAACGTTTAATTACCAGCTTTCTTATTTTGGGGGATTTTTTTAAAATAATTCTTTTTTATTGAACTTTCTCGGTCAAGATAAATCAGAAATTATAAGGAAGTTGAGAAAACAGTTTAAAGACATTTTAATTAATTAAATGTTGTTTAACTACTAAAGCTACAAAAATATTTTAATTAGAAACCGTTAGATTGATAATATTTATTTATTTTGCTGGAGAGTAATTTAGTAATTTTAACGACCAGGAAAAGCTATGAAGATTTCTCAAGGTTAAGCGGCTGTGTACTGACCCTATAGGATTCGCTCGCCTCAATGTTAACCTACGAAGAAAATTTGTGTACTATTTACAGCTACATAAATACTGATAATCCAATATAAATAGTATTTTCAGAAAGCCTGAACTTTTCTGCACCTTGCACCAGGATTCATTTTATAAATTTCGTCCTCAAAAGGAATTTAGGAGTGTCTAAAACACACTATAGCAGATTTTCCCCCGAATAATTTAAATTTTAAAATATTCTTTGTATTTAAAAAAAATGAAAAATTCCAAGGAGAAAAATTTCTTGCTTTATTACGAAGTTCAACTAATGACCAATCGTTCAATCCAAGCCGGCAATCCTTGAACAAATTTTATCCATAGGTTAACATTCAGGTGAGCGAATCCAATGGGGTCAGTACACAGCAACTTTAATTACTAAAGCTACGAAAAATTTTTGATTAGAAACCATTAGATTGATAATATTTATTTATTTTTCTGAAGAGTAATTTTTAAAAAAATTATGCTCAGGAAAAGCTATATAAGTTGCTCAAGGTTTAATTGTATTATTTTTCAATATTCTACGTACGATTTGTATGATTTGCTTGTACTCAATAGCGATTAGGGGCATATTAAAACTTTCATTACGGTGTTTTCATTTACGAAGAGTGTTATGGCATTGTGCCAGATAAGTTTCCATTCCTAATTGATCCAACTTGTCTGTGCATGATAATGAAAGAGCGTGTGTGATAGTAAAAAATAACGTGGGTTTCATTTCTCTTTTTTCGATGCTCGTTGTGCTCGTTAAGGGAAAAACCGGTCAATAATGATTGGAGAAGCGTGTTTGGGAACGTGATCTCCAATGTCTAATCACGTGGAACTTAAGCTGACGCTAAAGGATTCAAGAAGATTTTTGGACATTTTAAATTCTCAAGTGTCTTTTAAGATTTCGACAATATTTTATGCGTAAATAAGTTACGGCTAGAACATTCGTTATGCATTAGTCTCCAACTACGTCATGTATATATATATATGTATATATGTGTGTATATATATATATATATATATATATATATATAGAGAGAGAGAGAGAGAGAGAGAGAGAGAGTGGAATCTCGATTGATCGTTTTCGGATCCATCGTTTTTCCATATGTACCGTTCATTTTATCCAGTCCCAACGGTCATATTGCTTTGTTATGTTTCAGCATCTATCGTTATCCCGCAAATATCGTTCATTTCAATCGGTCCCTTGAAAAACGATAGATCGAGATTCCACTGTATATATATATATATATATATATATATATATATATATATGTGTGTGTGTGTGTGTGTGTGTGTGTGTGTATAATATACATATATATATATATATATATGTATAATATATATATATATATATATATATATATATATATATATATATATGTAATACTCCGTACATAGGGGAGGAAAAACCCACGGAAATGCGAGGCATTGAAGGTACACACAGAACAGAGATGCGACGTATATTAATTTATTGCGGGATTCTAATGTAGACAAATATTAGTCAGCAAAACACAGGTATCTTGACAACTGGACACACACAATAGCAACGCCACCGGTCCCTGCCGGGGCGCATTCAGAACGCAGATTTTACATCAGATCGGACAGCAGCGGAGCAGCGCGTAAACAGGACAAGACATCAACAGACAGTAAAAAGCACGCCGTAAACTTTTTCAGAAGGTTATAAAGTGTAGGGGTACTGATCGCGGAGAAATCTTTTTATTGGCTAGAATTGAGCATCTAACTTGATTACATAAGTGTCGCCTGTTGTTCCGAAAAGCGCACCGAGGCGAAAACATCACGTGGTCCTGATTCATGTGTACAAATATCTTTAACGCGCGTGTAGTAAGGGGTAATTTGGATGGTTAGTTAGTTAATTCCTAGGTCGCAATTTGAAGAAAGAGACTGTACTTTATTGAGAGGAAACAAGGATAATTTTAAATACGCATTTGATCTATAATGGTGGGCCGTTATTATCATATATATATATATATATATATATATATATATATATATATATATATATATATATATATATATATATATATATATACATATATATATATATATATATATATATAGAGAGAGAGAGAGAGAGAGAATACTAAGTAGTCAATAAGAATCTACTGAATAAAACAAATTGCAAATAAATTTGAAAACTTTCGAAAATCTTCGGCGGTAAGAGACGAAGATGTTGATTGCCAGCCGTGCGTCACAGAAAGTCTAGTTCGAAGTCAGTTCCCGCGGAAAATATCGTAGTCGGTCGTGGAGGCTCGCTGTCGCTTTCGGGTACTCGAAGGCCCTCTTCAAACTATATATATATATATATATATATATATATATATATATATATATATATATATATATATATATATATATATGTTACGGGCCACTCCAGCCCCGGGCACAAGAAATTCCCCGGCTAAAACCTTGGTGGGTCTTTTAAAGCTTCATGAGGTCGTTGTCACATTACCCTTGCACTTTTTCATTGTTTGGGCAGAGGCCCACAGGCCAGTTCTCTGGAGTGAGACCCGTGGCCTGTTACATAAGATTTGGCGCCCACGAGACTGGAGGTTTAAAGGGATGATATATTAATTACCTACTATTGCTTTTAGGTTACGCTCAAATCTTTTGTTCTTAAAATGACAGCGAAATTAGTTTGCTTACGCCCAAGTAATTTTAAAGGAAAGATGAAAAGAATTTGGAAATTGAAAAAGGTTTTTTATTTAGTATGTTATATATATATATATATATACAACCTTTGTCCAGAAAGTTCGGTGAATGTGTTTATAGTTACAATGGATTGTTGTCTTACATGAAACAGCTGTTACTGTCCTTCGAAGTAATCCCCGTACGCGGTAATGCACATCTGGGAACGGCTGTACAGGTCTTGGAAACTCCTTTCATAGTCGTCTTTATGGATGGCCTTCAGCTGGGTCGTAGCAATACGTTGGATATCCGAAATGTCCGAAAACCCGTGGTCCTTCGGAGCTGATTTCAATTTGGGGAACAAGAAAAGATCCACGGGGGAAAAGTCTGGGGAGTAGTGGGGGTGATTCAGAGACACAACTCGTCTGTTGGCCAAGTACTGCTGCCCCAGAAAGGCACTATGTGGCCGGACATTGTTGTGAAACAGGGTCCAGTTGCCTTGCTTGCTTTACTGGGGGCGTACCCGATTGAACCGTGGCAGAAGACGTTTCAGTATATCCACGTACTTAGCGGCATTTAATATGGTGCTCTCAGGGAGGAATTCTTTATGAAGGAGACCCTCAAGTCGAATAACACCACAAGCATTTTCTTGATGCGGGATTTCGCACTTCGCACCTTCTTGCTTTTCGGCGACCCTGCACCCCGCAACTTCCTACTCTGACTCTTGCCGTCGGGGTCTTACTTCAGGCACCAGGTCTCGTCACCAGCGACAATAGTTTTCAGGAGATTTGGGTTTCAATTCGCCATGTCGATGAAATCTCCATAGGCATCAAGCCGAATTTGCATTTGTTCCGGCGTCAAAGTGTGGGACACAAGTCGGGAGCAAAGCTTGCGTTTACCCAAATCCTGGTTCAGTATTTGGTGGACCATCTTATGACCAAAATGAAGCCCTGAGGCTAGTTACTGGAGCTGTTAAAAATACTCCAATAAATGCAATGCTGGCCCTAACGGAAAATAAACCAATAGAAGTAATAATTCAGGAGAAAGCTTTAATATTATATGAGAAATTAATTATATTACCATCAACAGAGTTATGGAGAAATTATGATATCACTAAACCTAGGAGATTGAAGACTCAGGATGGATTTTTGCAAAAAGTTTTTAAATTGAAAACTGACTATTCCCTTCAGGACGTTCCAACAAAGAAACTGTTGAAACCAATAAACCCTATTCACATGGTATCTGTGAGAGAGGAATGTTGTTTGATGATTGCTATGATAAAGTCATCAGCAGTTGATTGTGAACAAAAAGCAGCTGCTATGGAGACAATTTATACCAGGTATCCAAAGAATAATTGGATTCACATATATACTGATGGATCGAAAATGCTCGACAACGTTGGAGTTGGTGTGTATTCAGAGTTCTTTGCGTTCTATGCCTCCCTTGGTTCATTTCGGACCAATTTCAATGGAGAACTGGAGGCAATTAGAATTGCAACAGAACAAATTAGTGTTATAACAGTTCAGATTAACAACATAGTTATTTTTTCAGACTCTCCATCAACCATCCAGGCTATTGCTGCAAATAATGTCGCAGAATCAAAAATTATTGACTCCTGCAGAAGAAATGTTGATCTTCTGGCTTCTAAAGGGAAGACTGTGTTTCTGCAGTTTATCCCATCTCATGTAGGAATAAATGGTAACGAATGGGCTGATACATTGGCTAAAAAGGGAACAGAGATTTTGCAGCCAGGTAATGGCGAAGTACCACTTTCATCAATTAAAAGAATTATAAAAAATGTGGTGAGGAAAAACTATGATATCAATTTATTAGAAGAAATCAAGAATAAGAGATGGAGGGACTGAATCAATAAAATCCCAGACTCCCCAAGATCCATTGCAGTAGCGGCCTTGGGGCGGCGGAAACTGGACATGACTGCCTTGCTAAACATCTATACAGTATTGGTATATATAGCAGTCCTTTGTGCACTTTGTGCAACCAGAACTTTGAGATGGACAAAGATCATTAACTAAGTTGCTCTTCATTGAACGAAGAAAACTTATACAGTCGATATTGGTGGGCTACGGAGTTGATGCAATTGACATCCAGCGACTGATTTTCTTTCATGTTTATGTAATTCATATTTGCCGTTTTGATGCAAATATTGTTCTTCTCCAAGTTATTGTTTTTGAATTGTTCAGCTGTTCTATTTTTGCTTAAATGCTCCAATCTCATGCATCTTTAATGCATGGGAGCCAATGATGTACAATCAAGTGCTTTTGCAATAAAAATTTTTTTTTTAAATCTTATGACCAATTCCCACTTTCTCCGCTATCATTCACACTGTCACACGATGATCCTTGGCCAACAATTCCTTCACTTTCTGTACGTTGCCCGGGGAGCGTGCAGTTTCAGGCCGACCTCTTCGGGGGGAGTCTTCAATGGTGTCCCGCCCTTCACGGTAGCGTTTAAATCATTCATACACGCACTTCAAGGTGACGGCACATTCTTCGTAAACTTTTAGTAGCATTTCACGAGTATCTTTCGCTGATTTTCCAAGTTTGAAACAAGAACAGCATATTAGTTCACTGATCCATTTTGAATTTCGACCGAGAGCACAACACCTTCCCTCTACAATGAACTGTTTCCACACGATACACTACCTCGCAGGGCCACCGCTCAGGAACTGGTTCAGACCGGTCTTCACCTGTCCGGCACGGTATACGCCGGTTGCAAACTCTTACGACCCTGGGCACTATGACGTCATTCACAGAACTTTCTGGACAAAGGTTGTATATATATATATATATATATATATATATATATATAACCTGCGACCGTACATTTTTCTACATTTGTTTGCCCGCTTCAAGAGTATTTTTAAGTTTACATGCTTCTGTGTGACATAAAGGGAGATTTGGTGAGTTAAAAAAATAAAGAACTCCAGCTGTATTAAAATACCTCAAGAATAATTGAATAGATAAGTGTAGATTCGTTGCAAGTTTTAAACTGCTCGGAAAGTTGACATCTACTAATAAATTGTATGAGAATTTAAAGAAAAAATAACTTGAAAAATCATCAATGAATATGTTTAAAGTTTTTACAATTTAAGATAGCCTATTTTCGAGTATTGAATAACTAATATTTTAGACACGAGAGTTAGTTTGAATATTTTTAATGAATAAATTTAGAGGAACATTTTTATTTGTATCAGCTTTTAACATTTTAACTCTTGTATATCAGGATCTCTACTATATGACAACGCCCGTCCATACTTTTAGCTATATAAGGCACAGGCTTAGATACATATTTTGTTACTTTTAAAAGCCAGCAAGAAAGGAATACCTATTTAAAATGGTCATTAACTGTAATAAACCTTCAGAATCATTGCCAGAATTTTTGTTTCGAGAAGACGAATGTGAAAAAAATATGATTTTGTTAGTTTTATGACCCCATATTTGGCAAAAATATATGAAATATTCCTGTTGCCATTAGTATAAACAGCAATAAGATTTTCTCTTTTTTAAAAAAAATTGTAGTGTACTATAATTTATAAATTTTTTCATTATCATTCTTTAAATATTATAAATTATTTAGTGCATATATTATATACAATATGCATATTCCTGAATATAATAAATTTGTAACCTATATTTTCTGTGCTCTATCAATTTATCCTCTATCTGGAGTCTTGGTTATCCATGTTTTATCAACTTCTTCAATTTCCTACTTCTTATGACTTCCGAATAATGAAATCTTCTGAAGAATTCATCATTATGAAAGTTCAGTAATTTAGAATAGCAATAACTGATAAACTATTACAACCGGGAAAAATACTGAATAATTTGTTATAATTTAGTTTTATGACCCCATATTTGGCAAAAACATATGAAATATTCCTGTTGCCATTAGTATAAACAGCAATAAGATTTTCTCTTTTTTTAAAAAAATTGTAGTGTACTATAATTTATAAATTTTTTCATTATCATTCTTTAAAAAATTATTTAGTGGATATATTATATACAATATACATATTCCTGAATATATATATATCAATTTATCCTCTATCTGGAGCCTTGGTTATCCATGTTTTATCAACTTCTTCAATTTCCTACTTCTTATGACTTCCAAACAATGAAATCCTCTGAAGAATTCATCATTACGAAAGTTCAGTAATTTAGAATAGCAATAACTTATAAACTATTACAACCGGGAAAAATACTGAATTAGATGTTTTTTAAATCACTAAGTTTTGGAACGAACAACTAGGATTTAAATCAAGATCGAGTAGCTAATTTGTTATAATTTTTTGAGAAATTTGAAGAAATCACAACAGGAATATCCTTAAAAAACTAGCTTTCAGCACATATTCTATGGTATAAATATAACTGTGACTTTTCATATCAAATCATTAAAAACTAAAATGAAGCAATCCCACTCTGCTTGCATGTTTATAGTCTGAAATTCATATGCAAATGTACAGGAATATCGTGTTAATAAGGAAAATAAATGAAATTTGACTAAAAAAAAATGAAAAATTATCAGCGGAAATTTTTTTAAGTGTTTTTAATACCTGTTATCAATTTCCGAAAATTGTTGAACCAAAATAAAGCTAGTCTGGATGCTAATTTAACCGTTCTGGTAAACATATACATTACAAATGACCACAAAAAATGAAGGTTATTAATGAGTATAATGTGTGCATGATTAGACTGCAAGGTCAAATTAAGAGGAAAAAGAGTATGTAACGAAATAATACATAAGGATAGTATGGTTTCCCCAGCCTATCATACCGAAGTCGCAAAAAAGTCAAACGATTTCAAACCTTTGATATTTCCTATAAGGTAAATTTCTCGACAGTTTTTAATTTGATTTCGGTACACTTCAATAATAAGTAGCTTTTTGCTATAAAAAAATTCCGTTTCATTGTAAACTGCTCAATTTGTTTTAATATTTATATAACAGGTTCAGACTCGCTTATATTAAAAAAAAAAGATTTGGGATTTATATATCAGTATATTTTATTTATTTTCGGAGTCTATGTAATTAATCTTGTTGTATCTTAGTCCAATACTTTGGATTATGTTTTAAATAACTGGCATGTTTATTCTCACCTTACATTTTGCGTTCAGTCGGTGTGAAGATTCATTTTTAATTAATCGCAGCATGCTGACAGCAACTGGTATGTATTGAAAAAGAGATAAAGGTAAATTACACCAACAAAATCTAACAATGGTAATACACTCATGGACAAAAAAATTAGCGCACCAAGAAGGAGTCGTCAAAGTGAAACGAAATTTTACATACGTAATGACTACTTTGATATAAGTAAATGATAAGAAAATCAAAGAAAAAGGATAATTTATTTCAGAGAAAAAGGCAAAAGAACGGAGGAGTTAATACTCCGTTGGACCCCCTCTAGCGCGAATGCACGATGCGATACGATCGGGCATTGAGTCATACAAGTTCTGCATGATGTCTTGAGACATTTCGTTCCATATTTGCTGTAACCTTGCCTCTAGTTCGTTCAAACTCGTGGGATGCCCAACTCGTCGTCCCAAATGATCCCAGATATGCTCGATAGGAGACAAATCTGGGGATCGGGCAGGCCAAGGAAGGGTAGTAACAGTGCGGAGACAGTCTTGTGACACCCTTGCCGTATGAGGCCGAGCATTGTCTTGTTGAAAAAGGGCTCCTGGGAGCCGTTGCATAAGTGGCAACACATGTGGTTGCAGGATTTCATGAACATACCGCTGGGCTGTCATGGTGCCATGGAACAATACTAGGGGTGACCGTGTATTGTAGGCAAGGGCACCCCCTACCATCACACCAGCTGTGGGAGCGATGAGTCGCTGTACAGCAAAGGCAGGCGTTCACCACGGGCTCTCCACACACGAACACGATTGTCATCACTGCCGAGATTGAATCTGGATTCGTCGCTAAAGACGACCTGGTTCCATTCCGCTGCAGTCCAGTTTCCTCGTGCGCGGCAAAACTCCAAACGGAGGCGTCGATGGGTGGGCGTCAAGGGCAGCACACGTAATGGGCGCCGCGATACCAACTGTCCTTCAGCCAGGCGCCTTCGTATGGTTCGAGAAGACACAGAGGCCCCTAGTGAAGGTGCTACCTGTGCCTGGATGGCGGTCGATGAAGCAGTTGGCTGTACGCGTGCATTTCTTACGATGTGGCGGTCTTCTCGACGACTGGTCTGTCGAGGGCGTCCTGAGCCTGGTCTTCGTGTACATGACATCTCTCGGGTCCACTGGTCCCAACACCTCCTCACAACACAATCAGAGCGGCCTAATTGACGAGCTACTCGCCTAGCTGACCACCCAGCTTTCATCATCCCGGCAATTCTCCCCCTCTCAAACTGCGACAACTGCTTATATTGTCTTCGAACACGGCGTAATGGCATGTCTATATCAGCTCTTCCTTTGTAAATGATTCAGCACACTCAAACAAGCTTCGGTTACCTGTTTTATACTCCACAGAGTACGATGTTCAACGCCCTCTACCGGCGTTGAACATCGTAATCCAAATACGTAATGCTCAATCACGCTGCATTTCTAATCATTTGCATATCTCCCCGACATGTACCTTCATTGCAAGTTTCGTTACGATCCCGCAATTATTTCTTGGTGCGCTAATTTTTTTGTCCATGAGTGTATTTAAACATTAATAATTAATCTTTAATAATTAATGTTAAAGATTAATACTTACTTGAATAAGCAATTATTACATATTAAAGTAAGTATTAATCTTTAAAGAACATCTAAAATACATAAAAGGTAAATATTTTATGTGTAAAAAGTAAATATTTATTATGTATCATTAATATGTATTTATAATAAATACTTTGAGGTAAGTATAAAATACTTACTGAGGTAAATATTTCATGAGTTATAAGTATTTTATAAGTATAAATATTATTTTTAATTCTGACAGGTAAAAGTATTAAATATTTATAAAAAAGAGTAATTTCTTTCATTTATTAAGGAAAACACTCTACTAACCTATAAGCACAAATTATTTAATTAGAGGCTAGTTGTTGAAAAAAGAAGTAATTTTTTTTCCAGATAATTATAAATTAATATTTCTGCTTTCCAGCAAAACCATTTTCTTAGAAAGCAAATTTAAGATGCATGTCCTGTGAGACTTGTAAGATCCGTACCAAGTTCAAATATTGCCAAGTTTTTACAACCAGACCTTTTTTTCGCAGCAGAATACTACTTACGTAATCTCGTTTTAAATGCTATTTTTGAGGAGAGAGACCTGCTAACACCTGTTATATGACTGACAATGATTCCAAGACCATAATTTCAAAACAACAGAAATGATGATCTCTAAAGTAAATGTTAGAAAAAATACAGAAAGATCAGCACTGCAAAAAAAAATATTTTTATACTTTATTAATTCATAAAATGATATATGATTAATTCAAAATCCCTTTTTATTACGAAATATTTTGTTATCATGATGGAAATTATCATGGAGGGATTTTTATACTTTATTAGTTCCTAAAATGATATATAATAAATTCAAAATTCCTTTTTATTACGAAATATTATGTTATCATGATGGAAATTATCATGGATTTTTATACTTTATTAGTTCCTAAAATGATATATAATTAATTCAAAATTCCTTTTTATTACGAAATATTATGTTATCATGATGAAAATTATCATCGATGGATTTTTACACTTTATTAATTTCTAAAATGATTTATAATTAATTCAAAATCCCTTTTTATTGTGAAATATTTTGTTATCATGATGAAAATTTTCATGGATGAATTTTTATACTTTATCAATTTCTGAAATGATATATAATTAATTCAAAATCCCTTTTTATTATGAAATATTTTGTTATCATGATGGAAATTATCATGGATGGATTTTTACACTTTATTAATTCCTAAAATGATTTATAATTAATTCAAAATCCCTTTTTATTGTGAAATATTTTGTTATCATGATGAAAATTATCATGGATGAATTTTTATACTTTATCAATTTCTAAAATGATATATAATTAATTCAAAATCCCTTTTTATTACGAAATATTTTGCTATCATGATGGAAATTATCATGGATGGATTTTTACACTTTATTAGTTCCTAAAATGATTTATAATTAATTCAAAATCACTTTTTATTACGAAATATTTTGTTATCATGATGGAAATTATCATGGATGGATTTTTGCACTTTATTAATTCCTAAAATGATTTATAATTAATTCAAAATCCCTTTTTATTGTGAAATATTTTGTTATCATGATGAAAATTATCATGGGTGAATTTTTATACTTTATCAATTTCTAAAATGATATATAATTAATTCAAAATCCCTTTTTATTACGAAATATTTTGCTATCATGATGGAAATTATCATGGATGGATTTTTACACTTTATTAGTTCCTAAAATGATTTATAATTAATTCAAAATCACTTTTTATTACGAAATATTTTGTTATCATGATGGAAATTATCATGGATGGATTTTTGCACTTTATTAATTCCTAAAATGATTTATAATTAATTCAAAATCCCTTTTTATTATGAAATATTTTGTTATCATGATGGAATAAACCTATTTAAATACAGAGGGATCCAAAAGTCGCTACAAATAGCGCCTTTTGGATCCCCACGAAACTTTCTACGACTTTTGGAAGAACACACGAAATTCATATTAACTTCATAACTAATTATGCTTGTCATTATGGATGACATTGAATGCTGGGAAGGTTATCTCCAACAAGACGGCGTAACCTCTCACACGGCCAGGGTCTCAATGGAACTTGTGAAATCCGTTTTTGAAGATAGAAGGATTTCAAAGGGACTTTTGGCCTCCATGATCCCCATATTTAATGTTGCCAGACATCTTCCTGTGGGGTTATTTAAAACAGCGGGTATATGGAACCCTCATACCACCGAGGAGCTACAGAGTAACATTCGCTTTGAATATAAAAGCCATTCCAGATGACATGCTGCAACGTGTTTCCACGAATATGTGTCGTCGCATACGTTTATTAAAACATGAACAACTTTGATCATTTATTATTAACTGGATGTGTAGTGAATTAAATGAAGTCCCTGCACTTTAAATTACATGACTGTAGTGTCGTTAGTTGTCGAGTTCTTAAGCATTTCATGGGTATAGCGACTTTTGAATCACTCTGTACTTTCCATATACAAATATTAAGGCTGCCGTGTACTAACCCTATTGTATTTGCTCCCCTCAATGTTTACCTATGGAGAAAATGTGTCCAAGGATTTCCGACTTGGACAGAAAGATTTTTTAAAAATTGTACTCCGCATTACAGAAAGAAATTTTACCCCTTGGGGCATTTTTCATTTTTTAAAAAAAGAATGCAAATAATGTTTTAAAATTTAAATGATTCGGGGGTAAATATAGCATAGTGTGTTTTAAATGCTCATCAATTCCTTTGGTGGAAGAAATTTATAAAATGAATCCTGTTGCAAGGTGCAGAAAATTTCAGGCTATCTGAAAATACCATTTTTATTGGATTATCAGTATTTATGTAATTGTAAATAGTAGACAAATTTTCTCCATAGGTTAACATTGAGGCGAGCGAATTCAATAGGTTTAGTACATAGCAAACTGAAGTGTTTACGGAATTATTCCTCATCGAGAAAAGCGAATCAGCAGTTTAATTTTACTTCTTTTTAAATGCATAATATTGTTAATTTAAAAAAAACACAATTGATATAAACACGTGCTCTCCATCATTTCAATAATCAGCGTGCTTCACGTGATTAGTGGACAGCAGTAAACTTGCTTTTCCCTCTAATAGCTCTAATCAAGTAATGTACACGCTACACATAGATGTGTTTTTATGTACTCTTATTATCTCCGACACAGTGCAAATTCAAAACGTATTAAGTAAGTAATTTACTGACTTTAATTCTAATTACCACTACTCAGTGGCGCCGGAAGAGTCAAATATAGAGGGAGGCAAGTAAAATAGATTAAAACCTTTACACCTTTATTATTAAAAATACATATATACGGTTATAAAAAATAAACTTTTATGTTATTTTTCTAATCGGAGAAAAGTAATGAGAGATTTCTTCTGTTTTGAGAAAATCTATTAATTACTTTTTCAATAAATGTGTCTTTATTTTTACTCACAGTTTCCCTGTGAACGCTAAGCATACAGAGACCAGAAAGTCTCTCTTGAGACATGGTTGATCTCAACCAGGTTTTTACCCGTCGGAGCGTACTAAAAGATCTTTCAATTGTTGTACTATTGAAAGATCTTTTAGTACGCTCTATTTGCACCTTCTATTTGTCAACTGTCCAGTGGGGCACGTTCTGGACGTTACACCTTACAATTCAAATATGTAGCGTAGCACTTATGAAATGTCTTAAAGGCCCTATCACACGTCAACGTGTACGCGTTTCAAATGCATCGGATTCAAGATTCCCTTTCGCGATGCAGAAACATTATGTAGAGTTGCTTTTGAATCGTAAAAGCGTCTGGCATTGGCGTTTAAACGCTCTTACGTACCTGAAATTGGCAATTAATCGCTCCTGCGTATATGGAATGACGTTTATCGCTTGCGTTAACGAGTGTGAGGTTACAATTTAGTATTCAGTTTTGTTAGGCTTTATGATTTTAAATGAAAATTCTAATATTTTACGAGCGCTAGCTAGGTAGAAACAAAAAATTCAATTTTCTAGGGGGGGGCGAGTGCCCTCCCTTGCCCCCCCCTTTCCGGCGCCACTGCCACTACTTCCCTTTCACAACCTTGAGACATTGACACTGTTCCTGAAAACACAAAATCTTTTAGGATTTCAAGCGGATAATTGTCATTCAAATTTATTACCTGTAAGCCAGAAAAATGCACAAAGAAAATTCTACCTTTTCTGCATTCAAATGCATAATAATAGTAAAAAGATTTCTGAGCTAAACAAATACATGCCTTTGATTACTGAAATTTAAGTGAGCTTTCGGGGGAAAATTTTTGCTTTTCATTTGCTTTTTTGTCTAACAAATTTTCTATTCAAATATAAGATACGAATTTTTTTTAATGTTTAAAAAGATCTCTTTTATAAATTATGCTCTGATGAACGAATTTTGGAAATTTACCTAAACACATTTGGTTAACATAATTGCTAATTTTTGTCCTCTCAAAAATATTTTCTATATAAATCAGAATTTTAATTACATTAAAGTGATGCTGAATCTACAGCTTTTTGATAGATATTCAATAAAATTGCTCTTCTCTTTGAATTATCACTTTATTATTATAATGCTGAGAGAGGGGGTGGACTTGTTAATTGTTAAGATCGATTTTCATGGTCCAAAACAGTAGTGCTCAAACTATGTGTCGTGACCCCCTTGTGCGTCACTAAAATAATTAGAAGAGTCGCGGGTAGTTTGAAATATGTTTTTACCATACTGAATTATTTAATTTAAAACATTGCTTTAAATGCTACTAATTTTGAAACCATGCTCTTTTAACTTTTAATTTTTTTAAATTTTTACTTTAATGAAATATAAATACATGTTTCATTTAAATAATTAGCTTTAGTTACATGAGATTTGTCTAAAACAAGTGCAGAAAGTAAACAAGACATTTTTCTCTTTGTTATTATGCAAAGTAAATATACACCAAAATCTACAGTTCCTTTAGTTTTAAAATAGTTTGTCAAAATTTGCTTTTTTTCTTTTTTCTACTTTTGCTAACAGTTTCTTAATTTTTTTTAAAGAATTGCTAATGCCAAAAATTTTTTCTTGGCTGTCGCGTGATTTTTTTAACTGAAGAAAATGGATCGCGATCGAAAAACGTTTGAGCACCACTGGTCTAAAAGATCTGCGATCGACTTGCATTCCTCTAAAAATACCTGCGATGCATTCCTAAGTATACGTCTTATCATTGCCACTTAAATTTTTTACATTACCTATAAATGAATATCAAAAATCTCATATGAAATAACAAGAAAAATAACGCTCACTTATGCTTGTTTTGACACTTTTTTTTGTTATTTCAATTCTTTTTACTAAAAAGTAATGCATTCTGTTCTTATAACTGTGATTTTTAAAATAAAAGGTTTTATTATTATTTTACTTTCATACAAGATAAAATCAATAAACTTCTCTTTGTTAAGTACATATTGACGTTAAATTTGTGTGTAATAAAATTTACGTGTAATAAAAAGAATACAAGCTTTTATTATAATTCCTGGAAATATGTCCGATTTTTTTCTTATTTAATCCTTGGTTTTAAAGATAATACACATACTGCACATTAAATAATAAAAACAAGTTTTCTATAACTTATTTACTATAGATACACTCAGAATGTCAGATTTTATCCCATTCTTAATAATGGAATACTATTTAATAATGTATGACTTTGAAACTGAATCCAATTTTCTGCACGTTCATACAAGCAGCACGAATCTATATTTTTTCTATAACCTCTGGTTGCAACAATGTAACGTTTTTTATGACATTGATTTTTTTGCTCTATAATTTTTGATATTTTGTCAGTTGATAATAAGAAAAATAATAAATAATTCTAATTTATATCATGAGAAGGAAAGATACATAACATTTTATAATCTGTGGTTGTAATAAAAATAAGGTTTTTTTTAACTTAGATACGTGCTATGACCCCATATTTAATGAAAATGATACTTTATGAAAATATGGAATTTTACCCACGTAAAAAGTCATAAGTTTTATTGCTATTACACACGAGACATAAACAAAAACTGCAATCATTAATCCTAGCAGGAAACTTGTGGTAAACTCAAACAGGAAAACACAACTTCTTGAATTAGATTATAGACATACTCTGTTTAATAATATCTCTTTAATTATATAGGAGAATTCAATAAGCTGTGTTTTCCTACTTATAAACATTAACTCTGAAATTGTATGTAAATGAGCTTCTAATCTCGATTCTATCCAGCCTCTTTCATGCAGTCAAACAATTGTATAAAATAAAATAGCTTGTAAATATTTTTTTTACATACACATGAATTAAGACTGCATGAATTAAGGCTAAATTATCACATTTATATATATATATATATATATATATATATATATATATATATATATATATATATATATATATATATATATATATATATATATATATATATATATATATATATATATATATATATATATATATATATATATATATACATATATATACATATATATATATATATATGTATATATATATATATATATTTATATATATATATATATATATATATATATGTATATATATATGCTGTATTCTATTCACTGTTTCTCATACCAGCCCGAAATTTCAACACACTAGATGCCAAAGCCACTTACCAGTGACTGACAGCGTTTTCAACCGGTAACAGCCACATTGTTGACGTATGACGTACTCTGCACGTGTTTTGCAGTTCTGGTCTCGTGTTGCTGTTAAGTATATTCCCCTTTTATCACCTCTGCCTCCCAACAACTTCTCTTAGCACATTTTCGAAGTTCTGGTTTAGAACATTCTTGATTTTCGAAACAACATGCAACAATCCTCAAAGAGTCGGTAGTTTTAATGATGTGAGACAGTCATCTTGATTTTCAGCTGTGTTTACGAAATGTGAAGATCAAGAGGTTACAGGGGACAACTCCCATTCCATCCCTTCGGAACATTCTACCTGTTTCGTTACTTTTTATGTCTATTTTTTCCCCTCTCTGCCGGGAATTAATTGTTGTTTGTTGGCAGTCAGTAGGTAGGAAGATTCTGTGGTACGAAGGACCGTCAAAACAATTTTGGAAAGATAGCAACTGCCGAACGAGGATAAAAACTGACAGTCAACTCTAATGATAAATGCTTTAGACTTCACTTGTTTTTTTTTTTTCACGAATTCTCTAAGATACTGTGCCGTAGGCCATAATTCAATTCGCTTTCCTTTCGCTCTTAGAAATACCCAAGTCATTCAGCCTGTAACACAATTTTTATATTTCTTGGACTCTAAGAGGTAAAATAACATCCGGCTAAATCTTGAAACTTCATAAGGTTCGTTTCAGTAGTATTTCAAGTCAGCTGAACCCGTGGTTGTTCGTCGGATAAAAAATACATATTAGTCTGTTGAAATAATCCATTCTTAAACCAAGATCTTTTAAAGGCTTGATTTTGGACACTTTAAATGCAAAAAAATATCCATGAAAGAAAGAAAACGTGAAGACTATTTAGCAGGATATAGTTTCACAGAGCTATTGAGAGTTGGGTAATAATAAAGACCCTTTTCACAGTTGTATGACACATAGTAAAAACTTGTAAAAACTGTTTGCGAAACTTAATAGTTTCCCTGATTCGTGATTATAAGAGAGAAGTATTTATCCAAATTTATCAAACAGAGCCTACCAATATTTATTTAATTTTGTATGGCCTACGTTTGCAAACGGTATCATGCTTCATATGAAAATAACGAAACTGCATGTATGTGGAACATGAAACAAAGGAACAACATGTCGACTTTTGACCTTAAAATTACCTTCTGTTGTAGCCAAGAAAGAATGTTATCCAAAAAGTTATTAAACGTTCTTAAAACAACTGTACTTATAACCCTATAACTATTACAAGGGGCTTGCGGTAAAGTTGTATTATTATTATAAATAAATGTTTTATAACAATTTTTTTTTAATTCCCAGTGAAAATTTGTAAAAAAATTATGATTAAACCACGAGCGGAAAATAGAGTCATTTAAACCAGTGTTTCTTGAACCTTTTTGACCCCCCCCCCCTCTTTTGGGGATGCCAAGTTTCCAGTTATACAACCACTCATAAGGACTAAATATTCATTTAACTAAATATCTCGCTTTAAAAATCTTGTAGGTTGGTGCTTAGGAAACTTGAGCTTGAAATCGGGAAACAGTCAAAATCACAAAGATTGCAAAGTGATAACAACAGCATCCTCAGTACTGGTACTGCAATGGAGCAAGTAAAAGTTTTGTGATTCAGACATCGATCAATAGCAGAAATAGATCATCTCCAAGGGCGTCTCGAGGCTCTATTCACTAATCTTTATAAATTGGATACTTCATATCCGCGTTCTTAACCTTCCAGCATGAAATCCTAGCCAGCCAGCCAGCCTAAGACGTCTCATATAACTCCGCTGATCCAGCTGTTAATTTATTGATTGTTCTGATGTGTTCTGACTTTTAAAAAAACATCAAGACGTGGGAATTTTGGTATGTAGTAACCTCATCCCATTACAAGACATGTTTTTTTAATTATTATTATTATTACTGAATTTCGTGAACTGTTCACCTGAATATTTAAAGAAAATAATAATAAAATTTAACATTTTATAATCAGTTTTCTTTCAATAAACGGTATACATTGGAATAAATTTTATCAAAAATTAATAAAATATATTACTATGTTCATATGAAGGAATATTTTTCTAGTAATTTCATATGATCAACACGAAACAGTTAGGTGGCGGGTATTAAATTCAGTAGGATTCTTTAAGGCTGCTGTGTACTAACCCTTTTGGATTCGCCCACCTCAATGTTTACCTATGGATAAAATTTGTCTACTATTTACAGATACATAAAGGCTGATAATCCAATAAAAACGTTATTTTCCAATAGCCTGAAATCTTCTGCATCTTGCAACAGGATTCATTTCATGAATTTCGTCCCCCAAAGGAATTTAGGAGAGTTTAAAACACACTATACCATCTTTTCCCCCTAATAATTTAAATATTAAAATAGTATTTGCAATTTTTTTAAACAAAATATGCCTTAAGTAGCTAAAGTTGGTAATTTGTCGGCAGTCCCGAACAGTTTTCTTTTAATTTCACCCATTTGTTCAGACGACATAGGGAAATTGATGACAAACTTTCTAATTATAAGTCAGGGATTTCAAACTTACAAGTGTCCAAGGGCCGCAATCGAAAACACCTGTCTAGTGGCGGGCCGCAATTCAATCAGGCAGGACCATACCCAGGACTTTTTTTCTTGAGGGAGGGGGATTTGGAGGATTTGTGTATAGTATATACTATGATTTTTTTAAAAATTCGAGGATGAACCTCCAACAACGACCTTGATTATAACTGGCCAACTTTCATTAAATTACACAGACACACACAAAAAAAGTCAAATAAGAAGTGGGTATTTAAATAAGAAGTGGATCAAATAAGAAGTGGGGGGGGGGGTATGAAATAAAACATGAGTGGACACCCTACTTTTCATGGAATTCGAGGAAAATCAATCTCTTTTGTAAATGAAGAGCATTTGAAAACAATAAAGATTTTTACCAAAACATTTTTCGTTAACTAAGAATATCTAAATTGATTCTGTAAATTATTTTCCTAGAAGTCTTCGCGGGCCGCAAAAAAAGGCACCGCGGGCCGCCAGTTGGAAACCCCTGTTATAAGTGAACGAAACGTTGATCATATCAAAGGGCTTCAAATGAAAACTCTGCCACCAGTTGCAGTTAGCGAAAACTGAATTCATTTCATGGAATTTAGCAATAGATTTTCCATGCAAGCCTTTGTCTTCCCTTAGACTTCCTGTCACCACAACTTGAAATTTACGTTCTCTTACTATGTGTTTACTTTCATTATGCTTAATAGAAACTCTTGTCGTTCCCCTTTGGATGAAATAGAAATTGGATAATTCAAAGATAGAAGCAGCTGAAAAACTCCCTCACAAGGAACAAACAATAAAAGTTTTCCCTGAAACGTTTCTGCAAGCAAACTTATTACTTAAATTACACTTAACATATTATGGTAAAATTGTGACTTAAGCCTCAGTCTTTTTGAATTACGTAATTATCCAGTATTACGTAAATTACGTAATTATCCAGAAATTAAGGAGTAAAAAATCGAAATAAAAAGGAAATTGGGTATTCGAGGATAATATACAGCGTTTTTATTTGTGATACTCAAAATATAGGAAGCTTTCTATGCTAAGGCTAGTCACAGTGAAAAATAAATTATTTTCCCTGTAAATTATATCTGAAAAATATAGCTTTAAAATGGCTGAATTAAAGATTTTCATAGGAGATTCCTTCCTCTGTAATTCTGAAATTTTCCGAGACATTCCAATCTTGACGTCAACAAGGAATATAAAAATATCTTGAGGAAATGTTAGGCATGAAAATATTACATAACAGTCAGAGTCTATGTTTAACATATTGTCGTTAATATGTTCACTGTTTCTCCGTCGTCTCACCCTTGCTTTCGGCAAGTTTTCAAGTTCATAATTCTGTGGGGACATAAAGTGCAGATATTTTTGCGACAATGCGTTTGCAACAGAGAAAACTACGGCTTGTTTGTAAATATCTATAAATCCTTCGAAAATGTCTAATTATAATACTCTTTTATGTCTTCTGTCAATAATCTGTGTAGTTCTTTCCATCTAATAAAGGTTATTTGTATTTGATTTCATATGACTTTTTGTTCGTGTAACCTAATTTCAGGCCATTATCACTGATTTAGTCATTATTTTAAATCATGTCTAGAAAAACATAAAATCATAAAAAATAAAGTCATTCTGGATTTTTAATTCATCTTAATTTTATAAAATCATTCATTTTGAAGTTCATTTTTTCTTCGTTTCTCGTGTTGGGGAGGATCATACAGAATATTTTATTGAGTATTTATAATGAGTATTTTATTGCACATTAACTAAGTTAATTCACGTGAAAGTTCCTTCGTTCATTTCTACCACTGTAACTAAATCCTCAAAAAATGCAGTATGATGTGTTTTTCACTTTTCCTTTCGGGGTGGGATAGCATGTATCCCAAGAATGAATGAATATATATATATATATATATATATATAGTGCATTTTTTTCTAAAACAATAGGTGGGTACACTGTGTTTCAGGGCCTCCCAGAGAGGGGGGGAGGCCCCCAACTGCCGGAGGGGCCAAAAAATATTTTTTTTAAAATATTTATTAGATTTTCTCCGAAAGAAAATTCTGAAACTTGTACCGTACTTCAAAATTCAAAATAATCTCCTGAAAAAAGGGCCCCCCCCCCCCCAAAAAAAAAAAAAAAAAAAAAAAAAATTTTTTTAATTATTCGATTAATCAGATTTCTTGGGTTTCCCAAAAGAAGTTTGCCCCAGGCCCCGTAAAGTCTCTGGGCGGCCCTGCTGTGTTTTCTCAAACAAAGGTGCGAATTTTTAGTACCATGTGTTCACACGTCACGTCATAGCGGAACAAAAAAATCGCAATTTAAAAAAACTATTTTTCTTATATATTAACAATTGATTCGTGAGTTTCTTAAAATTTCAGTTAAGTTAAGCCAAAATAAATAGTTAAGCCCACACCTTTAAAATAAAAAGGTGGAGACACCCCCACGTACCCCCCATAATGCCATATTCCCACGTACCCCCCATAAATAGCCCTGTAAGTGTGTGTGTCTGTGTGTATATAATATATATATATATATATATATATATATATATATATAGGTGGTTATCAGAATAATGGAAACACCTATCAATATTAAGTGTGTTTATGAATGTGCTTCGTATTCCTTAATAAACAAGTCTGGCCACCGGTATTTTTTTATATAATATAATGTGTGTATTATTCTACCGTCAGGTAGCAGTAATGGGCTTTTGGGGGGAACAGCGTAAAATGTTAAACCTTGCAGATCTTGTGAAAAGGGCAAATTGTTGGAGCTCGTTTAAATTGGAGTATCTGTTACTGCAACCCCCAGTCTAATAGGTGTTTTTCGAGCTATGGTATCGAAAGTCATGATAGCATACAGAGTGCACGGAAAAATATCCTTTGCCAAACTGAATAAGGGACGAAAAGGGAGAGCTGACAGAAAGGGACGGATGAAGTATTGAAGCTGATCGTGACAAGAAGAAAGAAAACAACTACAACCAAAAGGACCGAAGAGCTCAATCGGCATCTGCATGTTCCAGTATCAAAAATTAGAGGTAGAAGGGAACTTCACAAACAAAGCATTTACGGAAGAGTAGTTATTCCCAAGCCACTTGTAATAGATGCTAATGCAAAATGTCGCCCACAATGGTGTCACGTGCGCAAATCCTAGTCGAGAATATGTCGAAAAACGGCATTTAGTACGACAAATCATTATTCACATTGTTCCTCGCAACAAGAAGTGCGTATGTCTGGAGAACACCTACACAAGCGTAAAATTCTGGCTGTCTCATTTCAAATGT